>PVHP010011785.1:0-44402 GCA_004024765.1 Zapus hudsonius
CACACACACACACACACACACACACACACACAGAGTTGAGCTTCCAAGGAAGCAAGCTACAGACACAGTCTGCTCACCTGGCAGGTCGAGCGGGGACCCAGACCCCACCCCCAATGGCTCCCACTGACTTCCTCTGTAGCTTCTGCTTTTCTTTTCCATCCCTCCTTACGGCTTCTCCATGCTCATCTTCCCTACCGCCTCCCTTCCTTCCATGCAACAAAAACACATGAAGCATTCATTATCACATCTGTACTAAGTAGGCTTTCTTCTGCACTGAGGCTTAGAAATCCTTTGAGAGGAAAACCCAGGCCTAGTTCTTGCTTCTCTCACTCTGTCCCCTGGAAGGTCCCACAGTGCACCCACATGGGCTGAGTAGGAGAAACATTATGGGCCACTCTGTTCTAATGCCCACTGCCCTAGGGATTTGAAGCAGGGCTCTCAAGTTCTTGGGCAAAGTCTCCTTTTTATTCAAGCCCAATTTCTTCTCAGTAGTAATTATCTCACTAATGCAAATCTTACCTTCTTTTTCTGTTTGCTTTTCTATAATTCCTGAACTTCCCATGTGGCTTTGCGAGAACACATGAGAGTTCAGCTGGGAGGATTATTATCAATAATAATAGTGGCTACCATGAATGCCAGGCACTATTTTAAACAAATAATTTTATTTAGTCCTTACAATATAACTCTATGAAGTGTTTATCAAATCCCCCAGTTTTCAGATGAGCACACTAACAGAGAGATTAAGTCACTTTGGTCAAGGTCACACAGCTATGAAGTGGCAGAACCCATCCTCAATGGTCGGGCTCCCTGCTTTTGCATCTGTTCTAGTGAATCCCACATTAGACTGACTCCTTGTACTCCTCAAAGATTCGTATCATGGGTCCCCTGAGAGGAGACACCAGATGGGCCCCTTCCTTTCTATCCCATCTCCCTACCCGTGCGAGTCAGGCACCTTCAGTGCCAGCACCATCCAGACCCTCAATATCCATTAAGGAATAGCTGCATGGTGGTGGGAGGTAGGGCATTTCACCACCTCTGAGTGAGGGGAGGCCAAGGCAATTTGGCAGCATTAAGGACAGAGCTCAGACACATAGAACATTCGAGGACAAGGGCAAGGGAGGGAGTTGGTTTCATTTTTCAATCCTGGTGACTTTATTGGCGGGACAAGGTAACCAAGCGTTGCCAAAGCTAGTTCATCAACCTGTACTTTCCTCTCTAGCAGGAGCTGATGCTTCATTCTCAGCCAAGCAGGTTGGTGTCCCAGGGCAGCTGCTGGCTTCTGTCATGTGCCTGCCAGCTCCTCTCCCTCTCTGATAATCCAAGATGACCACGATATGTGCTCACGGTGCCCTTTCATAATCAGCGTCTCCTCGATGTGGAGTTTGATCCACTCCACATTAACATCAAGACGCTGTTCTCTGTGCTTGGTGACTCCTGCAAGCCTTAGTCACATTCTGAAATGCTGCTCCCTGTCTCCTAGCCCGGATTCAAGTCTTTATCTATCCACTTAGGTTCCAAGCCCTTGCTCTTTGTCTTAATAAGTAGGATTCATAGTTAATGGCAAGGAAAATTGTGCTTCCCATTTAGGATGTGGAGAAGTGGCCCAGTGTGGTGGTGGTACATGCCTGCAACCCCAGTTCTTGTGAGACAGGCCTTGGCTGCATAGTAAAGAGCCTGTACCCACCCTCATGCACACACACAAAGATGTGGAGGGGTGCTGAGACTCTAAGAGGTTATGTCATGAGTGAGATTGCAGTTATTAAGAAGAGAAGCCGACATTCAGGCCCAGGGCTCTCTGCCAACTGTGCTGTTCCTCCCCACAAGGACCTCCTAAAGCCATGTCTGAGCTGAGTTGTGACTTGCAAGCAGGATTCTGCTGGTGAGCGAGCAGCAGGGGAAAAGCATGGATACGGAACACCAAATGGTCATGCTAGACAGACAGGCCTTCTTAGCCATTGTAATGACTTTGAACCTCATCACAAGGTATGGAACATAGAAGGGACATGGTATCATCTTATCTTGGTTGAAGGCAGTGGAATTTCTGAAGGAAAGATCTGACACTCTGTCTTTGAAGAATCAAATCAAAGAATTAAAGTTAGACCTAGTGGTTTTGTCAGTGAGAATATCATTGGAGTTGGGGCTTCTTGGTCAACAGTAAGGAAGACATTCACAAGATTGATATCAAGCTGGGCGTGGTCACTCATGCCTATAATCCTAGCACTCAGGAGGTAAAGGCAGAGGTCTTTTAAGTTCAAGGCCAGCCTGAACTACATAGTGAGTTCAAGGTCAGCTTTGTTACATACTAAGACCCTGTTTCAAAAAAATATTCAAAGGCTGAAGGTGTATCACTTGCCTAGCATGTGCAAGGCCCTGGTTTTAATACCTAGCATGGAGGGGGGAGGATTATGTCTTCCAAGAGGCTTTCAAGGCTGGCTCTTGCCTAGGAAATGGCAGGGAGCTTAGGGACATGGTAATAAGAATAAGAAGAGTTCTCAGGGATTTCATCAGTATTTGAAAACTCAGATGTCAAACTTTAAGAGCCACAGGGGGATGGTTTGAGAAAAAATATTTCAGGCTTTGGAACCCATGGGGACTATTTCTCAGTGGAAATAGGGAAGACAGTTCTAAGTAGACTCTGTAGCATGCAGAGGGTCTGGGTTCTGGTCTCCTCTGCCATCCAGGGAGGATGAATCCACAGGTACTTCCCAGCCCAGAGCTGGTCCCCCTGCCTGGTCTCATAGCTTCTTGAACCTATTCACCATAGGGTTTTCTCAACATTTGCCATGTATAGGTTGATGTGTGTGTTCTGTATCTGCCTCCTCTATTAGACCACATGTCCTGTGCCTGATTTACTTACTATCCCTGTGCCTGGCACATAGTAGCCACACAGCCTCTCTGTAGTCAGCACTTTCTGCCAGGCACCAAGCCATCTACAAGAATATCCTGTGCTTCAGATCCATGAGTCTTTGGGGTCAGGGCTCAGGTGTCAGTGGGCTGGCAGGGCTGCCACAGCCCCTGTGAAGTGTGAAGAACTCCCAGAGTAGGCCATACCAGGGCATTCTTGGAGCAGTTACTGGATCATTTAAAGACTAATTCTTCTTAACTGGGCTTTTGTTGTGGTTGCGCTCCGATGACCAAAAATGCTCAAACTCTTTTCTGTAGCACCATCCAGTAGACTGCTAAGCCTGCCCTCTTTTCATTGACACTACAACCAGTGAAGCAAGCAGGGGAGGTACTGCGATCCCCACTTGATGGGCAAAATCAAGACTCAGAAAGCAGACGAGGCTGCTCTGGTCACAAGTTGTTAGGACAGTGCATGTCAGTTACCTGGTTTTCCCATTCCTGGGGCAATGTCCTTCTCTCTTTCCTCACTCTACCCTCACTGGAAATGGTCATCACTGGGACACACTTGTACCTATTGCCAGGATCCCAACTCAAGTCTTCTTTGAAGGTCAGGACAGCGTGTTGTTCTACAGAGTGGAAGAGTGGAGTTCCCCTTCCTAATATTGTGTCCCACCCATACAGAGTGGAAGAGTGGAGTTCCCCTTCCTAATATTGTGTCCCACCCACATACATGAAACTAACACTCCTGGAGTGCTCTCTGTGTTCCAGACAGCACTGGGGGTGCCATCCTTGGTAGTCCCTGGAGCTTTCAACAATGCTGTGAGGTAGTTCTCCTGCTGACAACCCATTTACAGGTGCAGAAAATGAGGCCCAAGGTCACACCACTGGTAGCACGGTGGGGATCAACTCCTGTCTGTGAATTCCAAAGCGTATGAGCTTGCTGAAACACGACCACTTTGCTTCTGACTTAGGTCTCTGGGAAGAGCTTCTGAGCGAGGCAGAGTTCTGGGGGGTCTTTTATGGGAGGCAGGCAGGATTCAATTGCTCCTAAAGCATGATTCAGTCCTTCATCCTCCTGAAGAGTTTGCCAATTAACCAAACCCTAAGGAATTCCTCCCCAGTCTGTCAGTCACTCTCCTCTCACAGGGCAGCCTATACCCAGAAACCCAACCTGGAAAGTTTATTTAGAAGCTTCAAGCATGTCTTCCCCCAAAAGAGATGCAAGCAAACCTTGGGGCATTTGTCAAACAAAAAGGACAGAACAGAAGAACAAAGAGAAGTCAGGGGGTTTGGGGAGAGGAAACAGGAGTCAAGGGGACAGTGGGTGACAGAGAAAGACAGAATGACTCAGGAAGAGGGATGGGTGCCCTGGGGGGAGGGTTTGGAAACAGGACTGGATTGGTGAGCTGCAATTTGTGAAGTTTACAGATAAATCTTGGTCCTTTCAGCAAAGCTTATCTGTAATGGGCTCGGCTCGCTGAGGCCCCGTCTCCTGTAGACATAAATCATTTTCTAATTTATAACATGAATAATTGATTTTGCCTCTGTAGCCTCAACAATAAATCTCCCGATCACACATGCATAAGAAAATAATAATAATGAAAGCGATCAGGATATGCTGCCATCGATTAACTGTGAGAGGGGCCACTTGACTCGCAATTCATGTTTTAAGTATTCCAGGTGGCACTGTGCCCACCAGCCACTTCTGCCCCTTGCCCCTGGGTTCTACCTGTCACTAGTAGGTTGCAGGGCAGAGGTGGAGGAAGGGCTGAGAGGAAAGGAAAGCTGATGGGTTCAAATGTCCCTTGACCGTCATCACTCTTTCCTTTAGCAGCTGTTCTTGAAGCATCTTGTACCAGGAAGGTCCTGGGACAGATGACATCCAGGGCAGTACATACCTCGTATTCCGCTTCAAGGTGCTCATGATGCAGGTAAAGGGCAAAGCTGTGCACACATGGCTGTGTGTTCAGAATGCATTGAAGCAGAAGGAGGTTCAGTCACCTCTAAGCCATGGATCCTGGAGATTTCCCCCACACCCCGACTCCTCCCTCTCCCTCTCCATTGGTCTTGCATATTCTATCTCTCCAAGGGCCCTAGCATCCAGTTGCTCCCCACACTCTACTGTAGCTGAGCTCAGGCTTCAATATTCTTCCCCTGGTGTGGCAAAAACCCCTTATATGGCTTTCCTGCCTACCTGTTATTCCTATCACCATTCCTTCTCCTAGACAGTATCTTTAAAATCACGAGTGGGCTGTCTAACAGCCCTTGGGGCTCAAGCATCCCCCCAAACTGCACAAGACTTCCTCGATAAGTACTCCTGCCACATAATGCACTGCTCCTTCCTGTCAGTCATTTCACTGACTAATTATTGTGAATGTCAAGGTTTAGGAGATTCAGGGCCCAGCACAGCGCCTGGAACCAAGTAGTGCTCAACAAATGCTTGCTGAGTGAGTCATTCTTGCTGCCTCCAGCCTCTTCTAGGGATCATCCTCCATGGAATACTTTTTTAATGTCATGGTCAGGTTATTTTTTTTGTTCAAAAAATTGCCACTAATTGCCAGGGTATGAAATCCAAATATCCTAGCTTCTCCCTGACAGTAGGAAACATGTGTCACTCAGTCATTTGGCATTCATACCTCATGAGTTCCCTCAATGGGCTCATTGCTGCAGTCCTTAACCTTCCTGGCTGGGCTCAAATGCCAGCTCTATTGGCACACTGGCTTCCTTATTACAAGCCCACGGTCCCCGTTGGAAGAGGAGACACTAGAGAATTTGAAGAGGAAGAGTGATGTGGTCAGCTTATGTTTCTAAAATTTCCTGTAGGTGGATCCAAGGGGAGGGGGTCAGGGAAGTGAGCTTTGCACTCTGGACTCGATCCCACCCAACTCCTGCCGAGGGCCCACTTCAGCCACAGTGATCCATCATCAGATCTAGGTTTATACCCAGTTGTTGCCAAGGCTGCTGTCATTTTATCCACTCAGTTATGTTCTGAGCTGGCCCCTGGGACTATGGTTTCCCAGCTCTCTGGATCCCTGGCCCGAATCCCAGGGTCTCTCTTACAATGGAACCTAAAAATAGAAGCCAAGTTTATAGAGGAAGGGAAAAGGCAAAGCACCTATGTAAAGTTTAAATAGACAAATGTGGTCCCTGGAGGACTCTCTGGGGAGCCTGGGGGCTGCGCCAAGAGGCACAAGGGACAGGCCTTCTGGAGGGAAACATAGTGACTCTGATTACATTCGGAAAGGCCTGGCTTCCCTTCTTTCCCACTCAGTCTCTCATTACACCTTTCTGGTTGTGAACCTACATCTAGGCCAGTGTTCTGTGCTCATCCCTAGGAAGGGCCACAATAGTCATTAAACCAACACAGCAGCACTGGGCAGAGGGAACAAGCCATCAACGTGAACTTAAAGATCAAAGCAAAGGATGGTGAACAGGGCATGGGTGAAAACATGACCCCCTGCCACTTGGAGCAACAGATAGCTTTCTGGCTGATAAATCTCTGCACATTACACTTCTGCCCATGGTCACCCAAAATGCTCTAGTTAGGACCAGGAACCAGGAAGATTTGGCCACAGTCTTTGAAAGGTTCCAATCCAGGTAGGATGATCCTTGACTGCTGCTGAAACAATTCCCTGAAATTTCCCATGATAATTAACTATATAAATTAAACATATAGTAGGGCTTGGTCAGACATGGTGGCTCATGCTTATAATCCCAGCAGGAGGACTGATGCAAGTTTAAGGCCAACCTAGGCTACATAGGGAGTTTCAGTCCATCCTGGGCTACAAAGTATCTCAAAACTAATAAAATAGAGACAGTAGGGCTTAAAATGAAAGCCAGCAAACAGAGGTGTAACTCCACTATAAAAAAATCATGAATCTTAAAGGTACAGCTAGTGGCTTTTTACATATTTATGCACCTTCATAGCCAATCAAGTTGACCAATACAGAACACCACCAGCACAGGATTCTCTTCCAGGATCACCATTCTCCTTGACCCTGATCTACCAAAGGAACTACCACTTCTGAATCTTATCATTACAGATTCATAATGGGTTGATGGATATTGAAATTTATATAGATCCACACCATATAATCCTTTTGGTGTCTGGCTTCTTTCCTTCCCAGAGTTTTGTAGAGTTCAAATACAATCAGTGCCTTGTACAGCACCTGCTACACGGAAGACACCGCAGGGATGTGCCAGGAAACGTAAAGTGGCTTGAATCAGACTTGGCTTTGATGCCAGTTCTATGTCTTGTCAGCTATGTGACATTCCTGTCTCAATCTTCTAATCTGTAAAAAAAGGATAACAATTGTTGTCTCATGGGTTATCACAGGGTTCAACCACACAATGAAGGTGTGGCACATGACAGTAAGTGCTCATTAAACACCCCTTCTGTGCCCCTCATCACTAGGGGCTGAAGCCCCAGACACCTGGCAGCACCCAGCTAGCTTGCTATCATCTTCCAGTGGCTTACAAACTGCACTCACCAGAGCCCAGATTTTTTTTTCAGTTGTGAAGCTGAGGGGAAAGGAGAGAGAACAAGGGAAGGAAGGCACTCAGGAGATGGTATCTGGGTTTCCTACCCCAGGTCAGCCCGCGCAGCTCAGCTTTCATCTGACTGTTGGGTAGAGGAAGGGATGGCTTTTGAAAAAAGAATTCTGCTTCCAAAATTGGTTTGAAAACCACTATTCTAACCACAGAGTATTGCCCAACATGCCAGTCAGATGTTGCGTAAAAGGGAAAACAAATGAGAACATATTCGTGCTAATTGCTTAGAACTTCCTGGAAACCTCTCCAGACAAATGTCCTACACTTCAGGGCAAGGACGAAATAAAACACAACCCAAAGTGAACGAAGCAGTTTAACTCTTTTTTTATTTTCATTTTCCACAGCGGTATGTGATGGAATATGCCTATAATGCCAGAACTCAGGAGATAGAGGCAGGAGAATCAAGAATTCAAGAACATCCTGAGCTACATTGGGAGCACTCTCAAAAAATCAAGAGCTGGGACATAGCTCACTGGTAGAGTGTCTTTAGCATAAGCTGGGCCTTGGGTTGAATCGCAGCAAGCCACCCCCAGATTTATCAAATCATAAATTGCTTTTTAGGACCATCTACACCTCGAGTTATTTTATACACTAATTTACAAGAATAAAGTAAGCCAGATATGTTAATATATGCCTATAATCTCAGCTCTAGGCAAACTGGGGTACAAGAATTGTGAGTTCAAGGCCAACTTGAACTATAGAGCAACACTGTGTCACACACCACCACCACCACTACCACTCACAAAGAAAAAGTAAATGTTTAAAATAAAATATTTTCTTTCATGATTGTATCACTTTAATGTGACAACTCTGAAAGTCATTTTGCCTGTCAACCAAACATTTGTCCCTCTTCTGACCAGGGACCTTATTTTTCTACCATGAAGCCACCCCTTGCCCACTCTTGGCTCACATGGGTTAAATCTCAATCTGTCCAAGAATACAAATATGAATCGAGAAATTTTGTATACTTGGCCTTGGTCATTGTTTAGAGAGAGTCATCACAGAAGCCTGACAAATGATATTATAGTTCGGGACTCCTGTTGAAACCAGTGGGAACGTTTAGCTGTGTTTCTGTTGGACTTGAGGATTGAGCTGCTGGGGACCATGTTCAGAAGGTCTGCTTGACAGGAAAATACAAACAAAACAAAACACATCAGAAACCATCTGAGAGGGTAAAAAAGGCTAGGCCCTGGCCATATTATTTTGGCCCCTAGATCCAGCCATGTCTGAAACAAAATCTAACTGTAGATGTTTCAATCACTGAACCAATAAATTATTTTTTCCACTTAAGCCAGTTTGAGTTGTTTCTTTCACCTGCCATCAATAATCTCTGCTTAATATGTAAGTAGATCAAAGCTTCCTCGTGGAAGTGCATTTTCCTTTAATGTTGTTACCTTGAGAAGCAACACTTTCTCCAAAGTAGCTTTTAGAACTGTTCAGTGAAATAACGCTTAGTACTAATTTAACCACAAGATCGTCTTTTCATACCATGGGAAGGAAGGAGATTACTCTGTTTGATCACTTACTTTGTTTACCAGACCTGGCTCCGAATAACCATTTCCAGAACTCAGATGTACCCTACCTCAGAGGGTGGAGACTTGCTGAAGAGGATGTCAGCTGAGAATGGGAAGCAAGCACATCTTTGAATTTGTGTTTCACTTTTCAAGGTGAATGGGAGAGAATTAATTTGCATAAATGGGCTATAGTATGAAACATCAGCCTCATTAGCTTTGGTCATACTTTAAAAATAATAGTCGTGCTTGTTGTTCCGGCCTCTTTTGTTCAGAGAACCATATGGACCTCACCTCCCCCTGGTCTTAATGGGAGGATTCCTATTCCCATTTCACAAAGAAGAGAAGCAAGGCTAACTGAAGTTCTAAACATAGCTCGATTGTCAAGCTGCATATATGTCTTAGGATCCAAGATATTAGATAGAATTATAGAACAAAGAGTGCCCAGAGGTAGGTGGGGCCAGAAGAAAGCAAGATAGGAAACCCAAGAAGGGAGGATTAAACAAAGATAGTTCCTAGGCAAGAGCAGACTGAGACCAGGTGGGCTCTCCAGCAGAGGGGCAAAGACCCAGTGCCCCTGAGTTCCTAGTGCAGCCAGCAATGGACTGGGAGCGCACCCACTCTGTGAGCAGTCTGGTTCTATAGGTCCCTGTCAGAGTGTGAATGACCTGAGCAGCAAGCCAGGTGAGGGGGTGAGGGGGACATGGCTCTTGTCCTCCAAATTCTACTCAAGAAGAGGCTTCTCACCCAGAGAGGTTTACTGCATCCAGGCAATTTGATCCTCCCAAGTAGTTGGGTAGGCCCTGGAGATAATAAAGAAGGTAACAGAGTGGATCTGCAAAGCCTTTAATACACAGCATTAAAGGGTAATGGGAAAATCGATGGGACTGTACAACAGGGTCACCCCAACTGCCAGTGCTGTCATTAATGGGACAGTTGGTGCTTCAGCCACTGTAAAACAGCTGGGCAGGGTCCTAGCATGAGGGCCCAGCTGAACTCTGCAGAGCTCACATGGTTTTGTATACTCTCCAGCTTCCTACTTGGACCAGGACACAGGAAGATGGGCTTTCTTCTCTCTCTTGGTCACACTCCACCCTTCTAACTTGAGCCAAGTGACTTTAAATAACTACCACATATTGATTACTTTCTATGGGTCATGTTGTAAACTAAGAGCTTTTTGAATTGTTGCATTTACGTCTTATAATACGTCTATAAATTAGCTACTATTACCATAGCTTCCATTTCACATGTAAGTAAAGTGAGGCCCAGAGAGAGACATGTTATCCTTGATCATTGGCTAGGAGAAAGTGTGGATGGCTGACTCTTCAGGTCAGAAATGAAGAGCCTTGCTCAGAATCACAGGTGAATAGGAAATATGGAGTTATAAAGCAACTGTCTGCTGTGTAATTCTGGGCTCATTGTCCACATTATATCATATGATCATCACAATCCACAGAGCACACACTCCACTGGCTTTGCACTTCACAGTTGTCCATTGTAATTAAAGGGATGGTCATATAGGAATTGTTTCAATTCAACACAAAGTTACTACAGCCCACCCACAGCGTTCTGGCTGCATGGGTGCAAAAGAGAAAAATGGTCTGGTTATTGTTCTTAAACACCCATACCATCTGGCTGGGGAGACAAAAATACACAGACTGGAAACAAACTTTGAATAATTCTTGGACAACAAATAAGTGTGAGAGTGTGTGATGTCAACCGTGTATGCCTAGCAGCAGGGAATTAGAAATAAAGGAAGGTTCAGCCTCAGAAGGCTTGTGAAAGCAAAGGTTTGGAACTGAGCTGTTAAAGGAATAGGATCAGGATTAGAGAGAATGAGCAAAGCAGGCTTGTCTGATGGTGGACACCACATACCCAAAGTCCTAGGGGATGGAAATAATGTACTATAATTTGGTGAACTTGCAGAAAGGGAGACTCACACTGCTGAAGCAGGGGCTAGGTTGAATGACAGGGCAGTGTGGAAAGCGATGCTGGGCAATATCGATGGTTGAGGAGGGACATGAAAGAAGACAGTGGTGGGTTTTGAGAGATGTGATTGATGGTAGATAGCTCAGAATCTTTGAGGTCAATGGACTGATTCAGGGGAGGCAGAGAGAAGTCTTGTAGACATGATGTAGAAAGGGTAGCTAGGGCTGGTAGGAATGCCAGTGACTGCAATGTCAGGGGCTGTGATGGCTGGGCCTCCAGGGTTTTGTCTCAGGACTGAAGGGGAGAGGCATCAGACATGGCACTGGCCGAGGAGCTTAGGAGGAGGGAGGCAGGCTGGGCAGCATGTGAGCTGCTTAGGAGGAACAGAAGACTGAAGACAGGAAGGCACGGGGAGTGGCAATTGGGAAAACAGCCATGATCTCTGGAGGACTGCTTTCCTTTGAGCTCAGAATGAGAAAAAGAAGGCAACATGGTCACTCTCCCCCAGTGTCTTCTCTCCTTTAAGCGACTACAGTGTGCTTGTGCTATGAACAGTAGAGGGTTAGACTATGGGCCAAGTGGACTGGCAGCTGAGATCTCAGCCCTTTGCCAGCCTAGAGCCCTGGGGTGCATCACACAAGCTCAACAAAGGCAATTTAAACCAACGCATAGCATCACTGAAAATGAGGTGTGTTCAGTGCTGACAAGGGTTCCTAACACACACACTCAGTATGTGTTAGCTACTGTTACCACAAAGCTAATTGGAACAACATCAGGTCCAAGTTCCCAACACACCAAATTGCTTAGGACTCATACACATGAATGTTGGGGGGAAAGTGGAATTGGAGGAAAGCTTGCTAGATGGAGAGAGAGAGAGAGAGAGAGAGAGAGAGAGAGAGAGAGAGAGAGAGAGAGAGAGAGAGAGAGAGACTGGGTTAGCAACTCATCCCATTTCTCCTCTGAAATTCTCCAAGTGGTGGGTAGCCTCCTGCTTGCATTCCAAGGGGCCGCCTGCAGGCAGGGATTAGGGGTTCTCTGGCTTCACTGCAGACCTGGAAAGCAAAGCTCAGGCCAGGGTTAAGAAGCCTGCTTTTGATAAGCGACATGCACTAGCACACTTGTCTCTTCAAGATTACCTGCCTGGGGCTCTGCACTGTGACAGGGAGCTTACCCCACTGTTCCCAAGCTGAACCAAGTTTGCCTATGGGCCTCTCAGAGGAAGGCAGAGCAAGGGAAAGAAAACAAGGAAGGTGTGTGAGGGATCCAGTGGTGTAGGAGAAAAGGAAACTGAGGAACGAGGAAAGAACTAGAGCTGGAGCTGGAGGGGTGTGATGGAGCCAGGGGCCTCGAAGGCGCCCCCGCAGGCTCCCTCTGCTGTACAGTGGAGCTGGGTTATTAACAGGAAGAATTGGCCTCTATCTCAGTGGAGCAGGGCAGGAGTCATCAGCAGCCGTTATTAAAATCCTTTCCTCACCACTGAAAGACACTTATCGCTCTTCATCAGCACAGCTCTCTCTTTGAAAAGGAAAATCAACTTAACAGGTGGGGACTGTCCTTTCTCCTGTGAAAGGGACCAAGGCAGCCTTCTGCCAGTCCCTAACCCTGTGCAGGGCTCACACCACTCCCCAGAATGAGGGGCCTAAACCCCTTAACTTCTTGGTTCTGTGTGCAGTAGGGGCCTCTCCCCTGCCACAGGGAATGTGTGATGATGGCATCGGGTAACAGTGATGACTACTGCACAGAGGCGCCCCCCTCCCCCTTCCAGTGTGACTGTAGGGGGCAGAGCCTCAACCTGATCTCTCCTGCCTGCCTATGCTGCCTTCCTCTCCCTTCCCTGCCAGGTGTCCACTTGATGGGCCAGCTCAAGAGTCCTCTCCTCTGGGAAGTCCTCCGTGACCTCTCCAGGCAGAACTAATTACTCGTCCTCCTGGCTCTCACAGCAGGCACGCTCCTGCTTTAACATGACTACATTCCCATGACTAGAATCCTTGTTTGTACCTGTCTCTCCTCATTATGTACAGGAAAGGGGGAAGGGGAGCACAGAAGGTTTTTTTTTTTTTTTTTTTTTTTTTTGATGTAAAATTTTGCTCTAGCCCAGGCTGACCTGGAATTCACTATGTAGTCTCAGGGTGACCTCAAACTCACGGCGATTCTCCTACTTCTGCCTCCTGATTTTTTGTTTTTGTTTGTTTGCTTTGAAACAGGGTCTACCTATGTAGCCCAGGATGACTTCAAATTAGCAATCCTTCTGCCTCAGCCTTCCAGGTGTTGAGATTATAGTTGTGCTCACCATGCCTGGACCTATGCATAGTTCTTTTGTTGTTTTCATTTTGAGAAATGATCTCTTGTATCCCAGGATGGCCTTGAACTAGGTATGTAGCTGAGGATGACCATAAACTTCTGAACCTCCTGGTGTCAGCTGGGCTAAAAAGTGTGTGTACCACCACACCCAGTTTTAGATGATGCTGGAAATCTTACCTAAGACTTTGCTCATGATAGGCAAGCATTCTACCAACTAAGCTACTTACCCAGGCCCCTAGATACACTTATTAATTATAAGTTACCACCAGGACCACCACCACCAACAACAACAACAATAACGGGAGTCTTAAAACACATCATTTCATGTAATCCTCAGAATAGCTCTGCCAGGTTTTTGGGCTCATTTTACAGATAGGGAAACTGAGGCTTGGAGACATGAAGTGATCTATCCAAGAGCACATGGCTTGTAAACGGCAGAACTTAGATTAGAAACCAGGACTGCCTGAGCATGGTAAAGGTTTGTTGACTGAGTGAGCCTGTCCCCATAACTCCCCCTTTGGGTGCCAGGTGCCTGTCAGGTAAGCTAGCAGAGGGCCCAGCCCTTCTCCATGTTGGCTGGCTTGGGCTTTTTCTGCTCTCAGGCAACACACCAGTGCTGCGAAGTCTGCCATCATTTTCTCAGCAAAGGAAGAGGTGAGGCCAGAGAAAAGGGCCTCTGTCAGCATCCCAGAACTCAGTCTTATCACTAACCATTCTCACTGCTCCCTCTACTCCAGCAGTCCCAGCTGGCCATGCTTTCCCTGCCCCGCAGTGCCATCAACACTGTTCCTCGGGTCTCCAGTGAAGCCCTGGTTTCCACCTTCAGGTCCAGATAACCCCAGAGGGGGCCAGAGAGCCCTGGGCAGTTGCCAGCTGCTTTTTCTGTGGGGATTCAGCAGCAGCTCCTGTCTGCTTAAGCCCTGGTTTTCAAAACCAGCTCCAATTTTGCAATCTTGTAAACTAACAATAACAGATGATTTTTTTTTCAATTCTGCAGGCCCCATAATCCTTAGTGGAGAGGCATGCACCTAGGCAGTTCACTGAGTGGTGAATAAATGACTCCCAGAAAACATCCAGAACCTTCCACAAATACTTTCTCACACCAAGCATTTCCAATCATTTTATATTTTATCCTTGCCTCAGTCCTCTTGTTCTTCCCTCTGGTTCTGGAAATAATAATTCTTTTTCTCCATCTCTGTCGTGCCCACCTCTCTAGGGGCCATCATCTACCAGTTCCTGGAGAGAGTGGGCCCCAGTGAACCCCTCCCCATGGTCCCAGGACCCACATGCTGATTGGTCCTGGCTTTAGATCAATAGCATTTATGTCATTTCTATATCTGTTTGACAGAAGGTGGCTGAATGCCAGCCTATGCTAGGGACAGACAGGGAATCTGGTTCGGGGCCACCTGGGGCAGATACCATCCATGGTGAGACCAGTTACACTGTATTTTGTTCACCGTTGGTTCACAGGTGCCCTGAACTGTGCCTGGAACACGGTAGGAGCAGTAAGTACTTCCATGTGTGTATTTTTCTGTTCATTTCAGATATGCTTATCTGGTATCTCTGTTTCAACCTCTTTTATTCCAGGGACCTCTATCCACCTTTCTTTAAGACCACCCCCTCATTTGTTCTCGTCATCCCAAAGGCCCCCGGTACTGTAACACCCTTTTAGGATCCCAGAGAGTCTTTCTCACCCACTGCTATTGGAACAACTAACTGTCACTCCTCTCCCCCCACTTTCCAAGGTCCCATTTTCTTCTGTCTCTGCTGCCCTCTCTACAGCATCATAAGCCATTTCAGCCAAGAACTTGATCATCTCTTGGTGACCTTTGCCCTCTTGACCTTAGCAGTCATTGGCGAGTGGTGGCCCATTCTTCCTGTCTCTCTCTGGAAAGGAAAATTGCCCAAGAGCCCTGCAGATCAGTATCCCCATACATGCACACCGACTTGCTTCAGCTACTTGCCATTTCTTTATTTTAAAAAATGTGTATTTTAAGCAATTTTCTTAAGGGAAAAAATCCTTTCACCTTCTCACACCAACTATTTACATAATTCAGTGACCTTTCATGAACCACACAATTGTATCAGCGTCACTTTCCAGGATAGAAATCAACTCACCGGTTCTATTTCATACTCCACTGTGTTCACCTGACATTTTTCTGTATATACATTCTCGTGTATTGACAGAGCACTCATATTTGTCATTTGTAATGGTTATATAATATTCTAACACGTTAATGTTCTGTAGTTTGCTTAACCATTTCCCAATTGTGAAACATTTGGGTGTTTTCCAGGATTTTTTATATGAACAGAGCAGCTATAAACATCTTTTTTGCAAATAGTTTGTATTTCCTTTTCAGTTCTTATGGTATATATTCCCAGAAGAGGGATTATTGGGTCAAAGGCTAGAAACACTTTTTTATAGCTTTTGTTGTGAGGTGCCAGACTGTTCTCCAGAAAGACTGGACTAATTTGCAATTCTCCAGTCTTTTTATTCATGGTTTGTAGCCTCCTAATGAATTCTCTCAGGGGTTCTTCCTAATTTCCAGGGCCTGCCTGGGGCACTCAGCCCCCTCGACCCCTTCAGAGGTGATTTCACCGAGACCATTATAGGCCTGGTTCCTCAACTTCCTGCCACACTCACATTCCTGTTTCCATCCTGGCTCCTCTACCTCAGCTGGTCTCTGAGGGAGAGATGTCCAATTTCCTCTCCATGCAAACCACATGACCTTACCCCCTCCCATCCCTTTAAGCCCTTGTGTGCGGCTTTACTCACTCCACTCTTCATCCCAGCATCTCTGCAGCTGTGGCCTGAAAATAACCTCAAATTTTCTTTTGCCTAAGCTCTCCCTGAGCTTCTTCCACCACCGTCCATCTCTCTGAAGGAATAGTCTACCCAAGGGCTGGAGAGATGGCTCAGGTGCTTGCCTGCAAAGCCAAATGACCAGGGTTCCATTCCCCAGCACCCATGTAAAGCCAGATGCGCAAAGTGACACGTGCATCTGGAGTTTGTTTGCAGCAGCTGGAGGCCCTGGTGCTCTCATCCTCTGTCTCTCTTCTTTCTCTCTGCTTGCAAATAAATAAACATATTTTTTAAAAAGAGAATAGACTACCTGGGTCCTTTTCTAGTTCATTTCCATTTCATTGCCTTTGCTCTCTTTCATCCATGACCAACACTCAACTAAAGCTGCCATCTTGAGGCCACCAATAATTTTCTTAATCACACAAACAAATGACTCTTTATCTGTCATCATCCCTGCCTCTTTGGCTATTGTGTCTTCACTGAAACATTCTCCTGTCTGGGTTTCCATGGCAGTGTAATTTCCTTGGAGCTCTGTCTGACCCACCAATATTGCATAATAAGAATCTGTTCTTGGACCTTTTACATTTTAAATTAGCTACGCTTTCCATTGTGTAGCAGTGGGAGAAGTGGGTGGAACCCATCCTATCTCTAGCCCTAATGGTAAGCTAGGACTGACCTCAGCTCTGTTCCCTTCTTCTTCCTATTACAGTGATGGCTGGGGAAAACACATGATCTCCAGTGAGCCAATTAGATCAAAGCTTAACATTTTTGTTTGATATTGAGGGAAATTAAGTCTTTCCCCAAGTATAAATTACAAAGAATGTAAACATAATTGCTTCTGACACCACTGTATACAGCCTGAAGGGAACCCAGTACTAAAATGAAGCAAGACACAGACTAGATAGACTTAGGAGAACCGACCCAGGGCCTGATCTGACCATACCTGAAGCTTATACTGCTAGATTTTCTGCTGCATGAGCCAAGAATTTTTTTGTATTATTTAAATGTATGGGGACTTCTGATATTTGCAGTTTAAACATAATCCTCTTCACAGTTCTCCCTTTATATTCTATTGTCCATTGCTCTCACCCACCCCATGATGACATCTACATAGATGTTCCCTTTATACCCTACCTAACAACTGTCTCCTTAACTTTGACTCCAACACGTCTGTACTTTGGCTGAATGGCTAAATTTGGACAAGTGGTACAGTTTTAAGGCTGAAGAGATGGCTCAGCAGTTCAGGCGCTTGCCTGTAAAGCAGAAGGACCTGAGTTCAATTCCCCAGTACCCACTGTAGTTCAGAATGGCCTTAGCCAGATACACAAGGTGGTGCATGTATCTGGAATTCATTTTTAGTGGCCTAGAGGCCCTAGGACACCCATTCTCTCTCTCTCAAATATGTAAATAATTAAGTATAGCTTTAATCTTAGCATGTTTAGTACCAAAATTCTCACCTCCATCAACAACACCACACAAATCAAATTACCCTCACCTCCTTACCTCCCTATATCTGATGACTCAGTTGTCCAAGTTCAATGCTGCCATATCCTTCTCTCCTTTATCACAGGCATCAGCTGTCATGACCTCAATCAACAGTCATGACCTCTTCCTCTGAATGCATTCTGCCTTTAACCATGTGATGCCTCAGAGATGTAGTTGTCAGATCATGCTCCATATGGATGTTTCTGGAAACTGAGAGTATCTTTTCTTCAATAATATCAGTATTTTTTGTGTGTATGGGTGCGTGGTGTGTATATGCAGGTGGGCACATGTGTGTGTGTGCAGTCATATGTGCATATGTGTGTGCTTGTGGAGGCCACAGGCTGACATCCAGTGTCTTCCTTGATCACTCTCCACTTTGTTTACAGAGCTCGAGTCTCTCACTTGCTGATTCAGCTGGTCTAGCTAGCCAGCTTGACTCAGGGATCACTTACCTCTGCTTCCCGAGCAATGGGATTATAGGTGAGCCTCCACACTGGGCATTTAGGTGGGTGTAAGTCCTCTGGTCCTCATGGTTGTGTAACAAGCATTTTATCCATTGAGCCATCTCCCCAGCCCCATATTAATATATGTTTTGGAGTCAGGGTTTCGTATAATTCAGACTGCCCTTAGATTTGCTATGTAAATGGAGCTGGCCTTGAATTCCTGTCCTCCTGTCCCTATCTTCCAGTCATTCCCTTGTCAATTCTTTTTTTAAAAGTGCTGGGATTACAGACGTGTGCCACGCTTGCCTGGCTTTACAGTGTCAATATTTAGGGGAAACTCAGAGTTGTATAGCTATTGAGGTTAAGTGGGGGAAAAAGCAAAGGACCCAGAGCCTATGGACCTATGTTCTGGACTTGAGTCTTTCATTAACTATATATATGACCTTGAACAAGTCTTGAACACTTTAAAATTTTATTTTATTATTTATTCGTGTGTGTGCATGTGTGTATGAGTGCAGGTACCAGGCCCTGTATGAAGTCAGAACAAACACTCCTCATCTGTCCACCTCATTTGAGGCAGGGTTTCTCCCTCTTGCTGTTTTTTTTTTTTTTTTTTGCTGGGCTTGCTGAGCTTCTTGGAAATTCTCCCATTTCTACCCCATCTTGCTATTAGCAGCAGTATGCCGGGATTGTAGAAGCCTCTATGGCTTGTGACTTTTAATGTGGGGACTGCAGATTGAACTCAGGTACTCCAGCTTAAGCAGTGAGCACTTTATCCGCTGAGCCATCACCCCAGCAAGTCTTTTAACTACCATGGGAACCTATTGCTTATTTACTTGGGAAACAATTGAATTATGTTGTATTATTCAGTGTGTGATACTCAGAACACTTGCATCAGATGGACCTGAGTTAATTACAAATTACTCATGTCAGAAACCAGTGTTTTGAAAACAAGTCTTTGGGGTCTGGGGCTGCAATTGAGTAAGCCCTCAGATGATTCTTATTCCCACTCAAGTTAAAAAAATAACTTCCAGAATGTTACAAATACACACTTCCTTCTGTTCTAAAATATGGGGGAGGGGTGTTTGCTGGATTAAGTGATAATTTGAGTTATTTGGAAATGGTAAGTAGAATGGATGAGTGAGTGATTGAGAGGCTATTTTGCCCTACAGAATGTCTCTGAAGACAATACAGCTCTTCTAGTTCATGGTCAAGTTACTGGGTCACAGTCCTGGGCCATACTGCTAGCCTCGCTTCTTACCCTCTCCCACCTCTTCTCTCCCTCTCTTCTCTCTCTCCTCACACCTTATCTCCCCAATTCCCCTTTTCTTCCCTTCATCCTTCTCTCCCTCCCTCCCTCCCTCCTTTTCTTTTTCATTTTCCCAAATCCCATTGGCACCTGGGCAAACACATCATTATCAGTAGACTCATTTGCACTTACCAAATATACTTTCTTCTAGAAGTCTTCCTGGCTTCCACAATCAGATGTAAACATTTCCTGCTCAGAACTCTCACAGCACTTTGAACTTCTCTTATGCCATTAATCATACTTTGCCATGTAGTATTTCCAGGACTGCTCTATCGTACACCCCTGAGGAAAAAGGCTGTTGTCTTCATCTGTGTGCTGACTTCTACAGGACGAAGCATGCCACCTTGAACATAATGATACTAGTCTGCATTTATGTAGTATATATTAATCTAAGAAGTATTTTCATCAACATGTGAGAATAGCAGACTTGGATGAAGTATTTTCCAAATGCACTCATGAATAAATTCCTCTCCTTTCTCTCTCATATTCTTGAACTTGTCTTACTCTGTGTCTAGCAGGCAGGGCTGTGCAGAGGCAAGAACAATGACCTTGGAATTAGAGGACCGAATTTGAAGGCTTGTTCTACCTTGTAAAAGCTGGTGGTCTTGA
Source organism: Zapus hudsonius (assembly GCA_004024765.1). Lineage (NCBI taxonomy): Eukaryota > Metazoa > Chordata > Mammalia > Rodentia > Dipodidae > Zapus > Zapus hudsonius. The sequence goes on from PVHP010011785.1 coordinate 19,786, forward strand.
ACAAATTGTTTAACCTCTCAGAACCAAGATTTATGTATCAAGTTGATATGAAATACTTTCTTTTCAAGGGTGGTGATGTTTAGCTGCAACTACTTGTGAAAACATCTGGCACATGGAGATACTTTTAACATGCTCACTAAATAGAATTATTCCCTTCTCCCAAACTTTCGCCTTCATTGTAACATACTGAACAGATAAACACTGGCTTTACTAATTCGTTCTCTGCACATTTTAATGCTGTGTCTTGGTGCATTGTATGCAGTGCATAGAATACATTTTGTGGACTCAAAAATAGCCAATGTCATAAGGTGAAACAAATATGAAAAACATTTGAGCTGAAACGAACAAACTATATTTGTCAGTATTCTTTGTTGCAAGATCCATACATCCAGTTCAAATAAGCTCAAAGGGAAAAAAGAAAGCATTTATTTACTTCCATAATTAGGAAGTACTGAGCAGATCCTCCAGGCTTAAAACCCTGAAGTCAGAATGCTCTCTCTTTGGCTTCATTCTCAGCTGGTCAGAAGGATGGCTGCTGGTCTGTGAGCCCAAAAGGAAAAGTCAATTTCTCTTTGTGTCAATGTACAAATCTCATTGACCTTGCTTGGGTACTATGCCCACCTCTGACCTAGTCAGTAGGTACAAGGGATGTAGTCATGTGGTTGGTCTTGCTGGGCTCTGTGACCAGTAGAATGGATATAGTAGTTCTTATACTTCCTGTCAAGAAATGAGGGAGAAGTAGTTCCTACAAAAAGAATGGGTGCTGCCAGACAAAACCAACTTGTTTAGTGCATAAGCAAGAAAATAACATTCCATTTCCCATGGGATGTTTGTATTAGTCAGCAATAAGCTGCTATAACAAATGGCTGAGACAATTATAAAGAGAAAGGTTTAGGGCTGGGGAGATCACTTGGTTAGTAAATTTCTTGCCATGAAAGCATGAAGACCTGAGTTTGGATATTCAGCATCCACATAAAAGCCAGGTGTGTAGATGCATACCTGTAACCCCAGTGCTGGGGAGGTAGAGATAGAAGGACCCCACAGGGCTTGCCGACTAGCTAGCCTAGCCAGCTTGGTGAGCTCCAAGTTCATTGAGAGGCTTTCAAAAAATAAGATGCAAGTGGAAACTGGTTGAGAAAGACATCTGATGTTATCTACTTGCCTCCACATGCACATGCATGAACAAACACATGCAAATATGCATACACATGCACATCCATACCACACACACATGCAAAAAAAAGAAAGTTGTTTTTTGAGGTAGGGTCTCACTCTGGTCCAGGCTGACCTGGAATTCACGATGTAGTGTCAGGCTGGCCTTGAACTCACTGTCATCCTCCTACCCCTGAGTGCTGGGATTAAAGATGTGTGCCACCATGCCTGGCCAGAAAGTTTTATTTAACTCATGGTTCTAAACATTCTAGTCCAAGACCAGATAACCATGTGGCTTTTCGGCTTCTGGTAAAGGGACATGGTAAAAGAAGCAACTTACATCAGGAACCAGAAAGCAAAGAGAAAGGTTAAAAGATCGAGGTCTTGCAATCCCTACAAGGGCATATACCTTAATGACCCAAGAACCTTCTACCAGGTCCCATTAATGTCACCTTAGAAACCAAGTCTTTTTTTTATTATCCATAATGAGATAAATTTAATGAACAAATAATGAGTTGTTATCTCCAGTTCCCCAATGCCTCTCTTCCCTATCCACAATCAGCTGGATATCCTCCTCCATGGGCAGTCTGGATCAGTCCATGGGGGTAGGGGATTATGGATATCCTAGGAGCCAACCTGATTCCACCTGCCTCGGTGTGATGTTACTGACGGGTGCCATGTAGAGACCAAGTCTTAAACACATGAGACTTTGGAGGATGTTCAACATATGAACCATTGCAATGCCCTGTGTATAATGGGCCCAGGTCATTCAGTGATTAATCTATTCATTCTCTATTACTAGAGAAAATACAGCATTTTGAGTGGCCCCTCATTTTGAGTGTCCCAGTGCCAAGGGTTGGAGTAAAGCCATGATGGTGATAAACAGGCTTCCTTCCACAGAGCCTCAGTTCAAAGAAAGCTCTGACAACTGTTGTTGCATGGACTTCCACTTCCAAAAGTCTCTTCCACTAAAGAAGGTTGTTTTTTTTTTTCCTTCAAGGGACCATCTCCAGAATAGTTCCAGGGTACTAATTGGGAGGGGCTTCACTTTATTTTTGTGTGTCACCCATTTGATACGACTGGTTTGTTGGCCACACTGGCCTCTCCTGGCAGAGATCATAGGAGCTGATTCGAATGAAAGGAAGCAAAGCAGCTCCTTTCAGACACTTGTATATTCTTAGGCACAAGGCACAGGGGAAAGTAAGGGGTTTTATTGTTTTTTATGTCTTTGTCATTAAAAAAATTGTCAACTGTGGTGAAATACACATAACAAAATTTACTATCTTCATCATTTTCGTGTCTGGTTCAATACTGTTGAGTACATCTACACCATGCAGCTAATCTCCAGACCTCTTTCACCTTGCAAAACTGAAACTCCATACCCATGAAACAACTCCCCATTCCTCCCTCCAGTGCCCCCTGGTCACCACCATGCTACTTCCTATCTCTATGAATGTGACTACTTTGGGGACTTCATATGAGGGGAATCATGCAGTATCTTTTTGTGATTGGCTTACCTCACTAAACATAATGTCCTCAACATTCATCCATGTCATAGCAGACTTCAGAATTTCATCATTGTAAGGCTGAATGACAGTCCATTGTTTGTGTATGCTTCATTCTGTTCATTCACTCACTCATTCATTCATTCGTAGGTAGGTAGTGGGTTGCTCCCACCTTTTGGCTGTTGTGAACAGTACTGTGAGCATGGTGCAGAAGATCAGTCTTGATGATAGGAGCTTAAGCATTCTGGAGCTCTTGGCAGAATTCAGATGAAGGAGAGCCCCTGCATGTCCCTGAACAGATGAGCTCTGAGTTAGAAGGGGCAGCACCAGGTTTCAGGACGTGTTTTCATGGGGAGGGGTGGTAGACTGGGGTGGGAGAACAGGATGGCTTCCTGGTCTGGAGGAAGTATCCATGTGTGAGGGAGAGAATTTGAAAAAAAATAAAAGGAAATGCCAGACTTTATCTAATTCAAAATTTAGGCAGCTGTTGGGCCACAATTTCACACTTTGCTGACCAGTCTTCAGAATTCATGTCAGGTCCTTAAAGGTGACTTCCAAATGATAGTGTTGTACTAATTGCTTTTGGTAGAGATCTTTACTCATTCTCCAAGACTTACTTCACTCCACCTCCCTTCTCCATTGAGTGGTTCCCCAAAGCACTGCCAGCCCCATCTCACCTCCTAGGAGAGCTTGGTTCTCCCCTCTACTACCACCCAGCCCCAATTTCACCTTTTTACCAGCGTTGCCTATAGAAGACTTGTGGGTTCATCAGTTTACCTTTGGTTCATACCAAGCTGAGGTGAGAAGCCAGCTTCATCCAAGTGTCCAGCTGTTCCTGGCACTGAAAAGGCTGATGCTCAATACAATGGCTTTGAAGGCAGCCAAGGACAGTGACATGGATCGAACTGAGGGCTGCTTGGTGGTACCCAGCATAAGTAGACTGTTAGCTGGAGGCTGATCCAAATAGAAGCAGAGTGTCTAGGGGCCTTTGAAATGGCTGCTGAAGACAAGGGAATTGCTTGTTGGAACCAAGCGACCCAGGAGCAGGCTTCACGGTGCTAGAGATCAATACTGTTTCTTCTAAGGAAACAAACAGAATCAATTCCAGCTGCCCCAGGTCTCCAACTAGATCTGAAAGCCACAAGGCCCATGGATGGTGGCATCATGCTGACTTTGTAAAATACAACAGTGTGTACTTGTTTGGGGGTACTGGGAGACACTTTATCGAATTTCATACCAACAACTATACCTGGGCCACCAAAGGCTCAACAAACAATCATATAGCAACACTACTGAACAGTTCTGGTTGGATCTCAGTGTGAAGGCTTGTTGCTTTTCTTCATCTAATTCAATCTAACATCATTCCAGAACAACTCCTTTCTATGGCTTTCTAGAGAGCTGCTCTGGAGGCTTTGTGAGCTTATTTCATTGTTCAATAGCTCAAATTCTTAAAATTCCAATTTAGTTAAAACCCACTGTGTTCTTACTTTAGGAAAGGCCCCAAGCTGTATGTTGAGAAGGTACTTCTTTAGGGAGGATAGAACCCTTCCTCCTTGTAAGCACTGCCTTTTGGTCCTCCACTTGCCTTCTGAAGAGCACGTACGGGTTAGTCTGTGCATATGACACCTCTCTCTTCCCAGAGCTTGAAGATGGCGGTTGTGTCTTCTTCCATCCTTCCTACCATTGTCTGTCTTTTACAAAGAAGTCTTCAAAGTCATCCCAGCTGTTTCTTGTAGTATTATTTGTCAAGCCCACACTTCCCTGGTTAGCCTCTTTCTCTTAAATGGAAGTGGCCAGAATACACACCATACTTCATGTGTGATCTGAGGAATTCTGAGTACATGCCAGCATACAGGGACATTTAGAAAGGTATTGAAAAGTGAAATGGTGTTCACCACATTAACAAGGTGCATCAAAGCATTTCTCAGTAGGAGAAGTATGATTGTGAGTTGTCTGGGATGGAATTTGCAGATTCTAGTAGGTACCAAGTTTGATTATTTTTCATGACTTAAAATTATACAAGCTTGGGCTGGAGAGACTGCTCAGTGGTTAAGATACTTGCATGCAAAGCCTGATGACCTGGGTTTAATTCACCAGTTCCCACATGTAGCCAGATGCAAAAAATGGTTCATGTATCTATAGTGGCTAGAGGCTCTGGTGTGCCCATTCTCTCTGTCTCTCTGTCTCTCTCTGTTTTTCTCTCTGCGTCTGCTTTCAAATAAGTCAATAAAATTTTTTTAAATTATACAAGCGCAGAGTTACAAAGATCATTAGATATGCACAATAATCTCTCTCATGTTTACACTTGATCTTAGCCAAAAGGCCGAGAAGCAATCCCTCTCATGTTTAAATGGCCAGGCTGAAACATTCCTTGCAGAAAATTCCGGGTCTTGAGCATCTTCTGTGATGGAGAGCTTTGTTCTTTTGAAGGCAGGCCATTCAATTTTTTGACTCCTCTGTTCTAAAGTTCTCATTTCACTGCTACGGCAGTCATTTCTCAGAGTTATTGAACATTTCATTTGCTCAGCACAATTCTAGGCATGATGTGTTGGGGGGACAGAAGTGCTCCACGGGATGATCAAGGTGGAGGAAGGAATAAGGACAAATAAGCTCAGACTTTTATCTGTAAAGAACTTGGCTTTAGTGGGGACAACCCACAAGGAAACAAAAAAAATAGTATAAAACAAATGTTCTTGTTGACACCAGGGCTAAATTCTGGGGACGTACAAAGGAAAAGGTGGTTAGCTCCCAAGAGGAGAGAAGAGAGACCTGTTCTCTGTATGCAGCAGCCAGAGTTATCACATTACTTCCTGGTTAAGACCCTTCAAGGCTTTCTATCATACTGAAAAATGGACAGTGGCCCATAGGATTCCATACATTGTTATATCTAATCACCTCTGTCCACACTCAGCATTAATCCACTGGCCATGCTAACTTGGCTGTCCTCTTAGCCTGTTAGTCCTTTAGGGCTTTAACATTGGTGTTCTTTCCTGGGGCCACCTCTCCATTAGGCCTACCCATGGCTTGTTTCTTCTCATCATTCAGCTGTACAGAGAGATCTGTAGCCCAGGACTTACTGCATGCTATCCCTATACCCTGCTTTACTTACCACTAGTGTTCATTACTACCTGAAGCTTACTTATTATTGCCAGCATCCCCATAGAATGTGAGCTCATGAAAGTGTGGATACTGTCTCTTTTGTTTATTTCTGTATCCTCAGCACTAAGAACAGAGCCTTGCATATAACAATTACCAAAATAAATATGGGTGGAATGAACGAATGCGTTCATCTTATCTACAACCTCTTCTAAGAAACTCATAGTGGGTTATTTTAACACTCAGTGTACTTTTAGAGTTTCTAGAAACAAGTCCGATTTTTTAAAAAATGTGCCCAAATACTTTCTCATTTGAAATCCTGTGGTATTTCCTGCTTTTTTATGATTTCTCAAAGGATTTTTGTCTGTGGCTCTAAGATTTTCAAGTTTTTCTAGCTGCCTGGGAGATTTTCTACCTAGGATGTGGTACCAACAAATTGCACGCATGGAGGATTATCATGTAGCGTGAGGCTACATTTTCAAGACAGCATGCAAAGGTAAAATTGACACATCACTGGAATTTTCCTTGAACATCTCTAGCATCACAACAGATAACACACTGTAGTTGTGCACCCAAGGAATTGGCTTGTTTGCATTGGGTGTCCTGTGGTGTGAAAAATATGGATCTCTGAGTGCCTAAATTACTCTCAGCCTGGCCAGGTGCTATTCCTATTGAAGGTGTTTGGGAACTAAGGCCGAGAGAACAACAATTTCCACCTTCTACGATAGCCTGGTGGTTCTGAGTGTGGGGGATGGAGCTAGACTATCTAATTTTGAATCCTGTCTCTAACACTTACTTGCCATGTAACTACAGGCAAGTTACTCAACCTCTCCATGTATCACTTGCTTCCTTTGGGAAGTGGGGTAGTAGTAGTACCTGCTTTGAAGGATTATATGAAGTCCAAACTCTTCCATATATATGAGGTCCTTGGAACAGCACCTGGCGTGCAGTAAGCACTTCCATCAATGTTCACAGTCATTTTACTATCTCTCATCTTGTGTTCATACTGGGGGCCAGGCTCAGTGGGTAGAAAGGCAGGCAGAATGTGTTGGGTTATTTCAATTTGTAATTACTTGCTTGTTCTCTTGCCCTCTTTCTCTGTTTCTCTTTCCTTAGCTGCCAATAGCTGCATTTGTCTGATGTGACCTCACTGTAAATTGCTCAGGTGCTTTCCCTCGGCTGGAACTCTATGCATTCTTGTATTGATCACCATAGGGTTCTTTGCACATTTTTCTAAAGATAGGTGAAGACGACTAAAAAAGAAACCAGATGTGGGATAGTCTGACCTGTTCATCTATCATACACATACTTTCCACTAACTGTGGGGTTGGCCTTTTCTTGATGTCCTCCTCCAAACAAAGCTATTGAGTCTCTGGCTGCTTTTAGCGTTTCCTGGAGCGCTGCCTCACCCTCTGGCTTCAGCTATTTGGACACTTTTCTTATAGATTCATGCTCTTCCTTTTCTTTTAGCATCAAGAAAGTAAAAAAGTCAGGAAAAAAGGCAACACTGCAGAAAATGTATGAAAAATTGCCAGCCAGGAGGTTTTTTTTTTTTTTTAATGTGAAGAGCAGAAAAGAGCAAGGCCTGAGGAGTTGACATGAGGAACAAGGGGAATTTCCTGTTATATATGGCCAAAGCTGCTGTCCTACTGGAGGTGATGAATTCCCTGCGGGCAAAGCTGCAGGAGGCTCGTGGGGCTCTGGGGGTGGTCAGCCTGGCATGCAAGCTAACTGCCAGAGGGCATGAGTCAAGTTTCAACCACATCTGGAAAGTTCAGTTATTACAGGTATTTGTTTTCCTCTAAACCCTGGCATTGAACCCCTTGTTCCTGAGCCAAAAGTAAGATTAGAGAGGCAATTGTTTTACAGAATTCAGTAAATTCCAAATATTATTATTAGTACCATCATTTGGTCCCAATATTTGATGCATTCATCTGTTAATTCACTTACTTATTCATTCAACATACAGTTCCTAAACATTTATATTCTAGGTATAATGCAAAAGGGATGAAATAGATATAGTCTCTTTCTTTCAGTATTCACATCCAGGAAGAGAGACACAGATAACTCTCCTACAGCAAGACATATCATGTCTTAGGCTAGGTATCCAACAGTCACAGAGTGAGCCCAGGAATTACCAATAGAAGAGGGAAAATCTGAGATAGGAAAGAAATAAAAACTAATACAATGTGTGTCAATGGTCAGACTGCTGCTGTGGACAACTTGGGCTCAGTCTCACTGTGGATTTATCAGAGACAGTGTCATCCTGTCTGGGTATAAGAATCTGTGATATTTGCTCATCAACTCCCCCCCCCTTTTCTGGCTGCCTTGACCTCTGAAAAAGTTTTGTCTTGGCTTGCAATAAGCATGAAAATCACACATGGATAGGAAATGATGACATTAAGACAACACTGCACAACACTGACTGTTTCTGTGCAGTTACAGAAACAGAGAGTTTTGGAAGTTGGAAGGGGAGTTCCCAGCTCAACCTGTGTTGCAGTCTACTTTCTTGTTGCTGGCACAAAGAACCTGACCAAAAAGCAGCATGGAAGGAAAGGGTTTATTTTGGCTTATAGACTCTAGTAGAAGTTCCATGATGGCAAGGAAAAATGATGACATGAGCAGAAGCTGGACATCACCTCCTGGCCAACATCAGGTGGACAACAGCAGCAGGAGAGTGTGCCCAACACTGGCAAGGGGAAGCTGGCTATAACACCCATAAGCCCACCCCCAACAACACACCTCCAACAAGGTTCCGATTCCAAAATTGCCATCAGCTGGGGATCAAGCATTCAGAACACATACATTTATGGGGGACACCTGAATCAAACTACCACATTCTGCCCCTGGTTCCTATAAAATGATAACCATACACGATGTAAAATGAAATACATTCAATTCAACTCCAAAAGTCCCCACAGTTTTTATCAATCCTGATGATATTTAAACATCCCCATAATCCAAGATCTTTCATTTGAGCTGTAATACCCCCAAACCCCATAATTTCACAGAATAAATATTCACACTGTGAAAGCTGAAACTGGGCACAGCAAAGAGATATTGAACAAGTACAAGATTTAAAACAAAGAGGGAAAATATCAAACTCTATAACTCCAAGTCTGATAATTCTAACGATTAACACATCTCCTGGAGTTCCAATTCTTCCCCTCTAGCTTAGCAACTCACAATCCTGGAAAACTTCATCCGGTGCTGTCAGCTCCCCTTGGCAGCCATCTCATAGTCCTGGCATCTCCATCGGGTCTCCATTGAAACCCATGGTTCATCCTCATGGCTCCACTGGGCTTCCACACAGGCAATCCAACATGCCTGCTTTACACTGCCCATGGCCATTTCCAAAAAAATAAAACTATGTTGTAAAACCAATGACCCTCTCTCCCTACATAGTGCCAGGTGGGCTCTCAGCTTGTTAATCTGGGGGAAGGGAGGAAATAAAGCCAACTTTGAAGAGCAGGAAATCTCCAGCATTCAGGCCCCTTACTTCAAAAGAGTCCACATTCTTCTTTCCTGCTGTCCCAATGCAGATCACCTGGCCCAATCTCAATGGTTGTAATCTCTCAAACAATTGCAGCTGAATGGGCAGCAGTTTCATCCCAAAGATTTCATTTCTTTCTATGCCTTCTCTAGTCCATTTTTATGCAATGCACAAGTTCTCAGGACACAGGTAGGCAGAACACAGCAAGCCTGTCATGCAAACTGCTTCTAGCCCAGTCCTAACAAAGTTCTTTCTCACCCTCATAAACCAAACATCACAGTCTATAGTTCTTACTGCATTCAGGTCTTTCAACTCCAATTAGAATGGTCCATGAAGCTGTACTTACAGCACTGCAAGGCATCTCTTGGGCCCAAGTATCAAATCTTTCCACATTCCTCCTGTAAATCAGTTCTAAAAGGCCAAGGACACAGAATTAGGATTCTAGCAGCAAAGATATCATTCCTAGGTACCAATTTAACTGTTGAAATTAGCTTCTCATTGCTGTGACAAAGAACCCAACCAAAAGCAGCTTGTAGAAGGAAAGGGTTTATTTTGGCTTACAGACTAGAGGGGAAGCTCCATGATGGCAGGGAAATGATGGCATGAGCAGAGGCTGGACATCACCTCCTGGCCAACATCAGATGGACAATAGAAGCAGGAGAGTGTGCCCAACACTGGCAAGGGGAATAACACCTATAACACCCATATGCCTGCTTCCAACAACATACCTGACTATAACACCCATAAGCCTGCCTCCAACAACACACCTCCAACAAGGTTCCAATTCCAAAATTTCCATTAGCTGGGGATCAAGCATTCAGAACACATAAGTTTATGGGGGACACCTGAATCAAATAACCACAACCTGGTTGAGTCCAAACAGTCTTCTTTGAAGATGTGACAGTTGAGCAGTATCCTAAGTGATGCCTTCCTACAGAGCTCTGCAGTGATGGGACAGGGTGGAGTCCCTGGCCACAATGTGTCTGGCCACAATGAGGAGATTAAGTTTTCAAGTTATGGCTGAGGGCTATCAGATATCCACTGATCGTCCTACTCATGGGTGTTGGGAAGTCCAAAAGCAGCACAAGAACTCAGATGGCTCACCTCTCCAAGACCGAGCGAGAAGCAGAGAGTAGCCTTCAGTGGGCTTGTATTTGCTTTTCATAAAGAAGCCCAATAACATAACAAAATTCACTCCAGATTCAAGTGATTTGGGAACTTGGTGCATCCTCAGAGCATCCTCCTTCTAGAGCTGCCATCCCTCAGCAGCCCTGCCCAGCCCCGAGATGCTGGCGGCTCCCACTCCTCCTTCACTAGCACCACCTCCCAATTAGAGCAAGGATGTGGCCACCGGGCTGCCCAGAATTGCTCTCTCCACCTTCAGCTTGCCCTGAGCAAGAGTTCAGATTGCACATTTCCCGACACTCAGAGAGACCCATTAATATTTAGCATGTTACATTTCCAAAGCACTTTGCTAACATGAATTGATCTTTTCAGCACCCCCTTGTGAGGCAGCTCAGTACTGCTAGCCCAAGGGGGACAAAAGGCTTCAGGAGGATAAGCTACTTAGGCTGAGGCCATGGTTGGTGAGTGATGGATCCAGATTAGCACCAAGGGTTGATGACACCAGTTGTCTGTGCCTCCAGACGAAACTCTAGAGTGGCCGAGACACTCCCTCCCCACCCAGGATGTCCTGGAACAAATCCAGCCCTCAGAAAGTTTAAATAGAATGGATTTGTCATCTTTAAGCTTGAACTGCTTACAAACTGGTGATCATTTATGGACATGGGCACTTTACATAGATCGTATCATTTAATTCTTACAACCCTTGTCCACCTTCTGTGATATCACTATTATTTTGTACACCAGAGAATAGAAGCACAGAAAGATTAAGTAATTTAACTAAAGTAAGCACTAAAGGTAACAATGAATAGAGTGAGGGTTTGACCGCAGACTATTCAGCTTCAGAGGTCTTAACTATTCTGAGCCAGCTTAGATGTGGGTAGATGGACAAGGTCAAGTAGAATTGCTCTTTGTGAAGTCCTGCCTACTCTGAGTCAATTCATAATATGCTTTGCAAAATTATTCTTGTAGGTAAAGGACTTAGATAGAGGGGGTGCTTGGTCAAGGGAATAGAAGTTGTTTGTTGCTTGGTTTCCTCTATTTTTCCTTTAGCTTCCCATTACAAACCTTCCCTAAATGACAGACAGAACACCAGTCATAATATAATCAACTGAGAGCCAAATGCCATGTAATGTGTTTAATGATGGCACTCTGCTGGGTCGAGCACACAGAAGTAACTATGACTGGTGAGGAGCACTATAACCAAGGGTTATGAGAGCTCACTGATGAGGAAACAGGAGGGAGAAGGCAGGAGTGACTTGTTAGTCTAGGGTAGTTGGAGGAGTTTGTAGAGGTGTCAGGAGTAGAAGCAAAGGACAGTGGGAGTGAGGGAACAGAGGTGTGATAAAACATAGTGGGTTTGGAGAGCAGAAAGAAGTTCTGTGTGCCTCGAGCCATGCTTCTTGCTTTCTTGAGTGCAGTGGGTTAATTTGGGGCCTTGTAGTTCTGGGTTACAAATTTTAGAGTATCATTGAAAATGTAACTCTTTGCAGCCTGCTTAGCTGAATTTTTGTCTCAGTGTCCTGTTGAATAAAAATTATCTAACAGATATTTGTCAAGTTTCTACTATATACAAGGTACTTACTTAGGAGCCCTTGTTAGGGAATCATGCCTTTCTGAGTCCTATAGAGCCAATAGAAAGGACCTGGGACTGAGTCATTGAATCTCAAGAAGCCACTTTGAAGAAGAGTCACTCTGTTTCCACCAGCCTCCCAAGGAAAAGAACTAGAGTTGCAATTTAAAAACCTGTTTGTTCCCTATTCATATTGATCCCTTTTATATTTTATATAATGTGTATCCTCTATCTCTTTGTTAGTTCTTTATAACTTGCAAAATCATTGTGATGTGTTAGTTCAAGGAAGTTGAAGCTTTGTCGAGGTGACATGAAGTTGCATCTTGTAGAAGTAGAGGGAAAGGAAGGTAGTCTTGGGGGATCTCCATCTTGTGGTTGGGTTTTAGCAAATCATTTAAGGTATTACAGTTGAACTCTTCAGGATCCTGGTCTCAAGCTTTGTGGGGTTTTTTAAATATTTTATTTATTTGAGAGAGAGAGACAGACAGACAGAGAGAATGAACATGTCAGGGTTTCCAGCCAGTACAAGGAACTCCAGACACATGTACCACCTTGTGCATCTGGCTTTACATGGGTACTGGGGAATCAAACTTGGGTCCTTCTGATTTGCAGGCAGGCGCCTTAACCACTAAGCCATATCTCCAGCCCAATCTTTGTGTTTTGCCTTTCAGCTCCTATGAGATGTTTGTCACAGACAATACTGATAGGTCCCAGGGGCTCCTGACAGCACTTTGGAGTGGAAGGTGTAATTTGCTGCACATCCTGACTTAGGTGTTGAGGGTGTCAAAATCAGGACGTACATTGATGATGCCATGTTGGAACCAAAAAGTACAGACTAGTTGTCAATTACAGCTCTCAGGAGCCAAGTCATTCTCAGATAATTCAGTTAGGATTAATGTGGCACAATGTCATTAAGCTGTTTCTTCCAAGTGGGATTTGTGATATAGTAAGTTTAATCATGAAGGCCTTAAAATCAAAAGGTGGGTGGAACAGCCTTGGTGCAGGAAAGCTAACTAGAGAGGGGCTGGGTATGTGTGGTTATGTGGTTGGAAAGCAGTGTCAGATGCTCTTGTAGTCAGCTTTCTCATTGCTGCAACAAAGAACCCAACCAAAAGGCATCTTTTGGAAGCAAGGGGTTTATTTGGGCTATAGACTCAAGGGGAAGCTCCATCATGGCAGGGAAAATGATGGCATGAGCTGAGGGTGGGTGGACATCACCTCTGCCACAGCACTGCAAACAGTGGCAGGTGTGCCAAAATCTGGTGAGGGGAAGCCAGCTATATAACCCCATAAGCCTGCTCCCAATAACTCAGCTCCAACAAGGTTCCGATTCCAAAACATTAAGTTTATGGGGGACACCTGAGTCAAACCACTTACAGATGTTGTGACCTCATACCCTAGATTCAGTTAAAATGGTAGCTGCTGCTCTGCACACACACACACACACACACACACACACACACACACACACACACACACACACTCACGCAAACTTCATTTGATGATTTTGACCTCTATAGTTCTAGGTAGTAGTACTTGATGCTAATCATGAGGAAAGGGGAAGGAATACTATGCAAAAGCCCAGTGAAAGCTGGGCCTCTGGGCCTAGGAGCTGAAATTCCCAAGAGGAAAGAATCTTTATGTTAGGTGGACCAATTAGGCCCCACATTTCCCAAGGGAAGGCTTATTTTGTCCTTCCTTGATAATATTTTCTCCTCCAGCTTTCATACTATATGGGTAATTATTGTATAATATCTGGAGAGCATTATGAAATGTCCCCCAGCAGGATTAGGGCTTTCCCCCTTCACAACCTCACATATGCATCTTACCTCTTATATATGCCTTGCTAGAATGGTCCATTTTGAAACTAGGCTGGAGATAATCACCTCCTAATCACCGAGCAGAGAGGCAATATTGAGTCCCTGAGTCTGAGAACCTGATTCCAAAGGATCACACTATTAAAGCAGGGGAGCTGGCCCTGGAGCCTCTCATCACAAAATAGAAGTGGTATAATATGCTGTCTGAGAGCTCGGACTCTGGAGACAAGCTATTTTACTTCAAATCTCGTGTTCGTCACTTGTTAGCATCATAGCCTTGGGCATGCTAGGTAATCTCTCTGAGCCTCAGTTTCCTACACTGTGAAATGATGGTACATGTGGGTCCTACCTAATAAGATTGTATTAGGACTGAGTCAGATCAGGCATGTTAAGAGGTTGGCACAGCACTGGCACATATTAAGCTCTTATTTATTTATTAAAGGAGGAAGGTGACTTTTTTTCTTTTCCTTGTAGCCTTGAAATCTCCCCTTCTTGATCCTTTCCTAGTTTACATTTATGGAACCAGCTCTTCCAATATCCTCTCTCTCTTCTGGTGGGGATATAAAAGAAAAGCTGTTTGCATATGAGTAATTATTATTATTATTCAGTATTACTTACAGCATCATCTGAAACCAATATGCCAAACAGCTCATTTTCATTCAGAGCTCAAGGCCCTTTAAACCATCCAGTCCTCATTTATTCTGTTTATTTATTTATTTATTTTTAAAAACCCAAGCCCTTCCGTTTCACGTTCCTTTATTGTATTTTGCAAGGCACAGAACACATATTGGATACAATGTAAATGTGAATACTCTAACAATAGTCACTGAGACAGATGAGAAACTCAAGGAAGCAGAGTCACCATTTTGAACTTAGCTTTTTATTGATGGGCTGAATGATTTCGGAGAGACAATGTGGCTCCAAGGCTAAAGAGCCCACAGGGATTTGGATGGCAAAGGTTTGAATCTCAGTCACAGCAGCAGCTCCGGCGACCTTCGCCAGCAGCTTCCTTCCTTCAGACCTCAAAATCTCCCCGTGAATACTGGGCTTGAGGGCACAGAAATACTTCCTAAGGATGCTGAGTTAAGCTGGGCCATATGTGGCAGTGTAGACTATGCACTGCAGAAGGTGCCAGCTGAGGGGACATGTGGGGGATGGGGTGTTGTTTACGCTCTGCTATTAATCTGAACCCTGATGATGGGCTGTGTTCATCCAGAAGAAGGGAGTGCTTTTTAATGTTTGCACCACAGAACTGACCATATGGGCTAGTACAGATCCTGAATTAAGCAACTTAATGGTAGTGGGATGCATAGTTTAGCATATATAATATGTTCATTCAATTCGTCTATGCCTACTATGTGCCAGGCCCAAGTCAAAGGGCTGAAGTTGTAGAGATGGATGGATATAACCAACTACTGCCTGTGGTCCTGTCTTTCCTTCTCCAGCACACTCTGTACTCTGTTCAACCTATCAAGAAGTCCTATCAAAGGGTGAGTGGAAATATCCAGAAGCATTCCCCCCCCCCCAATACTGACTGCTACTCTCACAACTCATAACCTACAATCCCATGGTGAATACCAGAAATCCCACTGTGGTAGTTTGATTCAGGTGTCACCCATAAATTTATGTGTTCTGAATGCTTGGTCCCCAGCTGATGGCAATCTGGGAATTAGAATATTGTTGGAGGTGTGTTGTTGGGGATGGGCTTATGGGTATTACAGCCAGCTTCCCCTTGCCAGTACTTGGCACACTCTCCTGTTGCTGTTGTCCACCTGATGTTGGCCAGTAGGTGATGTCCACCCTCTGCTCATGCCATCATTTTCCCCTGCCATTATAGTGCTAGCTTCCCCTCGAATCTGTAAGCCAAAATAAACCCTTTCCTCCATAAACTGCTTTTTTTGTTGCAACAATGAGAAAGCAGACTGCAACACCTACTGAGGAGGGCTCCCAGTGAAATAGGAGCAGGGCAGAGGAGGGAAATAGTGGTCCCAACACACAATGTGCCCATTTCAAGATTCTACTTAATAATAAAAATGAAGTCCTGTCAAATCCCCTTACTTCTCTCCACCCCACTGCCAGCACTTCATCATTGCTCCCCCAGAGGCCTGTGACACATGGACACCTATGTCTACTTTAGTCCTCCAAACCAACACAAGAGTTTTTGCACTAACATGTGACTCAGAGTGTATCACTCCCTGTTCCAAAGCTTTGGGGGTTATACTTTAATCCAGACTTCTCTCCATGGTCTCAAGTCTATGATATCTGGCTATTTACCTCTTCATCTTAGACCAGAGAACCCACATTCTTTCCACAGAAACAAAACTAGCCACCTTGTCCTTCAGTTGAGCTTATTGGTCAGCCTGATACTTTGGGCTGGAACACTCTTTCATTCTCTCCTTTACTGTCTCTTTCTCATTCTCCAGTGCTTAGTGGAAATGTCACCTCAGAAACACTTGCTTGAACCACTGCGTTAAATAGTGCATTCCAACATCCATTGCCATGATACCCTATTCTGCTCCATTTTGAAATACAGAGGTCTTTACTTATTACTTATTTGCTAGATTTTGCTAGCAAACTCCATGACAGTAGGGATTATGCTTTGTAGCCCATCACTGAGCAACTTATAAAGTCTTTGATGTACAGTAATAAATATCAGTAACACTTGATAAAGTGATAAATGGAATTTACCCAAGAGGGAGGTGTCATGACTATATAATGTAGGATTGAGAGGTATGACAAAGGTAGTGATATGCACTGAGGGGGAGGAAAGAGATAGAGAGGGAAAGAAAAGAGAAGAGAAGAGAAGAGAAGAGAGAGAGAGAGAGAGAGAGAGCGGTCTAGGGGTTGGGAGATTGCTCTGTGGATAAAGGCACAGGCTTTCGAAGCCTGCTGGCCTGGCTCCAATTGTCCAGCATCCATGTAAAGCTGGACACAATATGGTACATGTGTCTTCAGTGGTAAGAGACCCTAGAGTGTGCCTACATACATACATACATTCATACAGACAAGTGAAAAAAAAACTTACTTGAAAAATTGGTGAATATCTAAGCTCCTTGGAGATTGTGTGAGCAGGCTCAAGTTATCCCTGAAAGCAAGGTTATCACAGTTGCGGATTCCCAGGAAATGGGCCCTAGTTTGTAGGGTAAAGGGTGCTCAGCAAAGGCTCCCTGGAGAAAACAATACTTGATCAATGTTTTCTCAATCAGTGGTTTTGTTGGCTTAGGCCCAGTGCTTGTCAACTGGCTAACATAGGCTTGTTTCCCACTGGTCGACACTGAACTGTTTCTTACCACAGCTTCCCTCATTGTATGACTCAGTCCAATCCTCTGAAAATCCTTCCATGCAACTGGCATTCTATTGGGTTTGTTTTGAATCCAACAGAGGAGAATTAGACAGGACAGAAGTAAGTCAAGGAAGAAGGGGGAGGGCTTTCCAAACAGAGTGACAGCCTATGCAAAGATAGAAAGCAAGCACAATGCAGCAGCTTGATAAATCCAGATGCATTTGGGAGGAAATGCAGAAGAGATTTGGCTCCTGACAGGCTTTATTTATAGGCTGAGGAACATTAACCAATTCTCTTTTCCTACATAATTCTTATCACAATTTATAATTGTATTGTGGGTTTTCAGTTGCTTTTTAGTATGGGATTATTTGATTACTATCTTATATTCTTCTAAGAGAATATAAACTTCACAAGGGTAAGGACTGTTCTATTCATTATTTTCAGCACCCAGCAGTAGTACATCATAAGCAATAAAATAATTCTTGTTGAATGGTTGAATCGCCTGGGGAACTTTTAAGGAATGCTCATGCTTACCTACCCTATAATAAGATTTGCTATAAATCTGTTTTCTGAACTTCTCATTCATAATATTGGATGAGGAGAGTAGTGGGGCTGGGATTCATGTTTTGTAAAAGCTACCCAAGGTGTTCACCTTCATAGTCCCCTTATCAAACTTGGTCAAATAGAGTCCGCACAGGATTTTAACACAAGCACGACTTGACTAAACTTGTTATTTACATACTTTGGTAGTAGGAGGACCACGCAGAGGTACTGAGATGAGCAAGGAAACCATGCTCAGCTAAGAATGAAGCCGGTGGGAATTACATTAGTGGCAGTGGTTATGAAGAGAGAACACATCCGAGATCTACAATAAGAGAATCTAAAGTATTCAGTGACCATTTGAACACGGATGGAAGGGGCAGTAGGAATCCAAGTAATCCAAGGTGAAGGTGAGATATTCTAGGAGCTAGGCAGTTTCCTTGGCTAGGCAGACAGGGAAAAAATAAAGGGCCCTATATTCTGGCTATATTCTGTCTTCTAACCCAAGATGGGGAAGAGGGTGACTCCACCTCCTCCTCCTCCTTCCTGGCCTGGTGAATTTTCCAGCCTTTGAGAAGTTTAGCTTAGTGGGCTTTATGGGACCTGTGCAGTACTGGAGGTATCACCTTTATTAAAGCTGACCCATCATGGACTCTGGATGGGAGGCTTTCCCCATTCAATAAAAGTCCCATTCCTGTTGGGTCTGAACATTTTTCCAGTTCTGGAAATCCCCTTCCCCTTCCAAAAGTCAGCTCTTTCTGCTTTCTTTCTCTCTTACTGTAAAATATTCTGAAATAAACTTTATTCTTTCAAATACTTTTTGTCCTTTAATTCTTTGTCAGAGAAAACGAACCCATCACCTCTAGACAGTTTCCAAAGAGGGAGTGGACACTTTTCAACTATTTTTGTCTTTTATGGTGCTAGGGATTGAGCTCCCTGCATGTTAGGCAACCACTGATTTAACCCTCCAGTCCACCAAAGCTTTCCAACGCGTTTGAGATGCCCATGGAACAGGGATGGAGAGAGGTTGGAAGTTGGAAAAGCAAAACCATGAGCTTAGGAGAGAAGGGGCTAGACTCTCCCCACCCTCACTAAGAATTTTAGAGAAAAGTATTTGAAGAGGTGAGTTAGAAAAAGAATCCTAGGAGATTGAGTGGAAGAGCTTGAAATGGATAGTGTCATAGAGAAAAAATGATAATGTCTAACATCAAAATGACTAATGCTTAAGTTAGACAGGCATGAAAATACCTCCAATGGGGTTGGCAACAAGGACACTGACTGCAACAAGGACATTTTCCGCGGGGGCAGAAGGTGCTGTGTAGAACAGAACGCACACAAGCGAGGCAGTGGAGACATGGGGGGAGGTTACTCTTCAAGAAACTCGGCGGTGAACGGAGAGGAGAGCTGATTACCTGGGACGTGAGGAGACTTGAGCGCTTTGACAGGCGAGGGCCGCGAGGGAGAAGGCCCGACACCCTCCCGCCCTCTGCGTTCTCAGCCCCGCCCCCACGCTGCGCGAGGCGGCCGGGACTACAACCCCCAGAAGGCCCCGCGGCGTGGGCGGAGCCAAGGCCTGGTGCGCACCCCAGCGGCGAGCGGAAGCGCCGGGGTCGTCGCAGAGGCGGCGGAAGCGGAGTGCGGCGGCGTCCCGGTAACCACGATGCCCCCTTTCCCCCCTTCCCTTCGCTCCCAGAGCTGCGTCGTTGTCCCCGCTGCTCCCCACGTGGCCCTGGACGAGACCCTCTTTCTCCTTGTTTTCTCATGTGACGTGCCGGGCAGGTCCCCGCCTGGGACGGAGGTTCCCGGGAAGCTCCCGCGCTCCGACCCCCTGCGGGCCCTGGGTGGGGGGCGACCCTCAGGGACCCTCCGCCTCCCCGGGGCCTCGCCCTGAGGGCGCGTCCCTCTCCCGGGGGTCGGCAGGTAGGGAGCGGGGTCTATCCCTCCGGCTCCGGGGGTGGGGGCTGCAGACCCCTGGGCCGGGGGCTGGCTCCTGACGCCCCGCTACCCGCAGCCCCGGGCTCTGGGCCGGGACCGAGCAGTTGATGAAGCAGGGTGTACTTCCTACTCTTCTTGGTCCCTCGGAGAACGCCTCGTCTCCGTTTCAAAAAAGTTTTCATCACCATTAACAACTCTCAGTTATGACGCAAGAAGCACAGGATTTAAATTCTTGCCCGGGGGCGGGGGAGCGGGACTCTGTTTCCCTATCAGAAAAATGGGGACGTAGTCTTTTTCTCATTCTGCTTCCCAGGGTTGTGGAGCTAGTGGTGTATGGATGAAAGCCTGTCTATAAAGCATGTTTCAAATACAACCTTTGTACACTGTGTCCACTCTAGGTCAGGTGCGTTTTAAAATCATGTTAATGTCTTTATGGAGATCGGAGAGTTAATAAACCGGGATTCAAGTCTTTTTGGAAACCCATGTGAACCATACAGATGATTTTGTACCAGGTTTCATTGAGGGCAGTCCTAAACCTGTGGAGTCAGTGTTAAATTTCAGCTGGATTTTAAGGCCCATCAGAATTTGGATTTACCACCACACATAGCTCTCTACCCCCTTAACAACCTTTCTTTGGCACTACGCAATGCAAGCATCCGAGAAGCTTAAGTTCCCCAAGTATGGAGCTGATCTGTTGCCTGTCTCCAGCTGTTGTTTTTTCCTCCTTTTCGGAGAGTACCCATGCTCTAGTTACTTTCTTCTATTTGGGGTGTGCTTGTCTGTTTCCTCAGCACTCAGAATGTAAGTAGCTAGTATTCCATATTCCAATATGTTTTCTGACAGTAAAGATCCAGAGACTCCAAGTGGTTGTTTATTGTCTTATCTAACCCTTCCCCCCCCCCTTGTAGAGAGTAGTTTTCTTCTTTTCTCTTTCTTTCTTTCTTTTTTTCTTTCTTTCTTTCTCCTTTTCCTTTCCTTTCCTGTCCTTTTTCCTGTCCTGTCCTGTCCTGTCCTTTCCTTTTTTTTGGTTTTTCGAGGTTTTAGTCCAGGCTGACCTGGGATTCACTATGTAGTCTCAGGGTGGCCTCGAACTCATGGCGATCCTCCTACCTCTGCCTCCAAGTGCTGGGATTAAAGGTGTGCGCCACCACGTCCTGCAAAAGTTTTTTTTTTTTCTTTTGGTTTTTTGAGGTAGGAGAGTAAGAGTTTTGAAATCAGTTTTTAAAATGATTTCCGATGTAGCAAGTATCTTTGGCTTGTATTTGTTCTGAGATTAGTGATTATAAAATACTTGACTCAGAAAACACAGGATGGAAGGAAAGTTCATTAGTTCCTGGTATCAAATTGAACAAATTTAAATTCAAATTCTGGTGTGACTTACTCACTTTTCACTTTCTGTAAATAAGTTGATTTCTTTGAGGACTTAATTTCTAAAATGGAATCAATAGCATCTATCTCATAAATTGTAAGGATTAAATGAGATGTTAGGTTATAAAGGGTTAGTGATGATGGGCGTATGTAAATTGCTTTTGTTATTGATGGCAAGAACTGAGGATGATTTTAGGTTCCATTATTTGTCTGTAAAATGAGGATAATTATCCTTAATCTACAGGCTTTAAAAGATACTGTAGAGCTGGTCATAGTGTCAACACACCTGTAATCCCAGCATCCGAGAGACCTGAGACAGGAGGATCTCAAGTTTGAGAGATGGGCCATTTTAATGAGACCCTTTGTCAAAAATCAAAAACGAAAACAAAAAAATCTGTAAATAGAAATCCCTAAATTGCATTATTTCACTCTCTGCCTACCTTCTTAGGTGCATATATACTCACTTATGTTTTGATATGAAAAAGACAGTATATTCCATTCTAAAATACCCTTTCCCACTTTCTTACTTGTTTATTTATGTATGGGCATGCCAGGGTCTCTTGCCATTGCAAGTGGAATGCCAGGTGCTTGCTCCACTTTTTGTGACTGGCTTTAATGTGGGATGGCTGGGGTATTGAGCCCTGGCTGGCAGAGTTTGCATGTAAGTGTGCCTTTAACCACGGGGTCATCTTAGCCCTTCTTACTTTTTTTTTTTTTTTTTTTTGAGACAGGGTCTCATATGTATCCCTGGTTAGCCTTAAAATTGTGACAATCCTCCTGCCTCTGCCTCTCAAGTGCTGGGATTATAAGCATGTGCCACCATGCCCAGTTTATATGGTGCTGGAGATTGTACTCAGGTGCTCTGCCTCCTGGGTTTGTTATCTAGAGCACTACTTGAGCTACCTAGCTGAATTTCTACATTTTTATCTTTTCAAATGACAGTTTTTTTTTTTCTTCTTAGCAACTGAGGTTTTAATACCAATCACAGTGGGGCTGGAGGTCCTAGATACCAAATGGTGTTTTGTACATAATTGAAACTGGAGTAGTGCTTCATTTATGACCTGTAGTAATAGAGCCCTGCTCTGCTCATTGCAGCTTTTAACAGAGCAGTGATTTACTTTATGACTAGGTATCTAAGGATAGAGTTTTACAGAGTAGTTTTTGTGTCCTCCCCTCTCCTCTTTTAAATTAAATTGTTTGACTTTAAAATTTCAGCCTAATGGGAGTCTGGGAGACTTGGTGTACTTCATTTTTTAAAGGTGGGAACTTTTGGTCGCTGCTGTCGATGTCATTGGTGTGTATAAAGAGTGAATTTATAGAGAAGCAAGGAGGAAATCCTTACAGACAAAAATGATTTGTTGGTCAGGGCAGAGTCTAGGGTAAATAATTGACTTATGTATTTTTACTTCCTTCAAGTGCCTCATGGACTATGAGGTGTCTGCAGTCTTAGATGCTAAGAGACTGTTTCCTTCTCTTTTCTGATGTGATGTGCTTTTCTGATGTGCTTTTCCAGTTTGTTTCCTCCTCACCTTTGGTTTTGTTTTTCAGCTTCATTCTTTCCTTTAGTTTTTAGTTGGCAAGGTCACTATCTTTTCCACAATAGACTTGTTTAAAAAGCTATAGCAATAGAAAGTTATGCTCATTAAAATCTACTTTGTGTACATAAAAGTGTTCTTTTTTGGGGGGGTTTCGAGGTAGTGTCCCCCTCTAGTCCACATAAAAGTGTTCTTTATTTAAAAAATTTTTGCTCCTTGATACCTTTTTTCTGTAGTATCTGTGTGCATAGTAGATACTCAGTTGTGAGTAGGAATATTATGTCATGAAGCATGCTCAGGAGAGGCCTTACTGTATTGTGGAAATAACCTAAGCTTAGGAGTAAAGTCTGAATCCGGATTCTCTTGGGTATGACTTTGGCTCATATAATCTTTTTTGAATTCTCTTTCTCATCATCTGTAAAGTAGGGATAATATTAGCCTACATGCTAAAAAGATGAAACATTATTTGAACTCTATGTACTTAGTAAAAATTAGGGGTTGTATTTTAAATTTTATTTATTTTATCTCCTAATGCTTCAATGATCAATGTGTTTGTTAGCCAAAGTTACTAAGGTTGTTGACTGTGACCATGGAACCTGAAACATTGCAAAGCTAAAGCCAACGTGGAGTTTGAATCCATGACCTTGCCCTCATTAGTTTCATAAGCTAAGTATTCATAAATATGTGGCATATTTTTATTTGACATTCATGTAACTCATTAGATATAAGTAAATGAACCAGCGCCAATAGTATAGATTTTATTTATTTATTTTTTATTTTCCATAATGAGTTACATTGTTTAGTGGGCCAACAATGAGTTGTTATCACCAATTCCTCATTGCCCCCCCTCCCCATCCCCAGTCAGCTGGATATCCTTATACTGTGGGGTGCCATGCCTCTGATATTTTACCCCACCACAGCTCTCACAATCTTTCCGCCCCCTCTTCCCCTCAGTTCCCTGAGTCGTGGTAGGTGAGTGTTAAGGCTGCTTTAATGTTGTGAGCTTTTGTATTGAGATTCGTTGGTTTCTGTCTTACTGGCTTATCGTTTGTTGATTTAATGGCTGTGGCTGTGGGTCCCTTGTTCATCCTGTCATTCTCTGCAGGGTTCCATATGGATCCTCCACGATATGACTAGTGGCTCATCTCTTGCCAGGATCTCAGCTTTTTGCCTGCGGTCAGTTGGTAGGGTTATATGGGCCACAGGTCTCTCGCTGCATCCTGAAAAATACAAACACAATTTCCATCCGAGAGTGAGATCAGTATAGGTTAACAAATATACACCATTCTGGATTATCTAGATTCTATTTTTAGTAACCTCCCCGTCAGTTGCTTGCATAGTGCATCTTTTCTTGGGAGCCCAAGAGTATGGGATCCGGTGCATATCACCCTGAATCCCCAGTTCCAATCAAGGGTTCCCCCTCACTGAGCGGACTATTTGACCAAATTTAATAGCTGTTGATTGTCTCCCCCAGGCCCAGGCTCCTCCTTTGCACAAGTGCTCCTTTCTTGGTTTGCTGTTCTCTCCCAGTAGGAGGTGTGGTCAGCCTACTCATGGACGCAGACTGTGTTTCATGCCAGTGGTCTGTTTACTCCAGCTGTCGTTGATCTGCTTCCCCTGGCAGCTTGTGTAGTGCCTTCCAACACTGCACTAACTGCCATCTGGGGGCTAGTTCCATTCCAGACCTCAAAGGGTCTTTCAATGCTGATCAATGGCATTCTGTGGTTTCTTCAGCAACAGGGTTTTGCCTCTGGGGAAGGCGTTTAAGAGCTTTGACAGAATTCTGTCTTGTTTTTGGTACCTCATGGGTCACTTTGGTCAACAGCTCGGTGAGGGAAGGAACCGGTGGCTGGGACCTGGGGTTGTCAGACTGCTCAATTATTCACAGGCTTAGACATTCTCCCCTACTCATGGCCCCTCGTGCCAGTTGATGCCCACTACTTGCTCTGTAGGTTATACTATGCTCGTGAGGATTTTATGTTTTTGAACCTAATTTGGTTTAGCCTCATGCTTAAGCCATTCCCCTCCCCCCTTCCGTTACACCTCTTTCATAACCTGTCACTTCTTTCTACTAGTCTACATAGAGAAAACGGTTATCCTGGTTAAGGACCGCATATGAGGGAGAGTATGTGGTGTTCAATTCTCTGTTCTTTTGAGTGTTCGCTTAGTAAGATCTGCTCGAAGTCAGACCATTTTTT
>PVHP010011786.1:0-31779 GCA_004024765.1 Zapus hudsonius
AAAAAAAAAAAAAAAAAAAAAAAAAAAATATTTTTTAAAAAATAAACTGACTGGAGCTTCCAACAACTGCCTTACTACCATGAGGGTAAAGCTGATTGAGAAATAATCCTGACTAAGTAAAAAAGCAAAGAAATGAAGACACTTGTGCTCTGTGACTGTGTGAGCTCCTGTGTGCAGCCACGAATTCACTACAAATTTTTTCTTTTCTTTCTTTCTTTTTTTTTTTCTCTTTTTTTTTTTTTGTTTTTTGTTTTTTGAGGTAGGGTCTCATTCTAGCCCAGGCTGACCTGGAATTCACTATGTACTCTCAGGGTGGCCTTGAACTCATTATGATCCTCTACCTCTGCCTTATGGAATTCCTGCAAGGAGGGACTTGGAGCACTGAGACATACCTCCTGGGCATGGGGACTGGAGGACAGCACAGACCCTGCCCCACTGCCAGCCACTTACCTGGGCTCCCCAATATTGAATCCATAGCTTTCCAAAGAGACACACTCTGCCTTGTCTTCACTACCAGGTGGTCCACTGCTCAAGAACAGGGTCATGTCTGATCCACACTCAATGGATACATGCCAGGTACTCATTTTAACAAGGTAGTTGGATCCCCAGCCACCAATATTTAAAATCATAAATATTTAAAACAAAGTATTGAGATACATATAGCCAGGTATGGTGGTGCACGCCTTTAATCCCAGCACTCAGAAGGCAGAGGTAGGAGGATCACCAGGAGTTCAAGGCCACCCTGAGACGACATAGTGAATTCCAAGTCAGCCTGGGCTAGAGCGAGACCCTGCCTTGAATAAATAAATAAATAAATAGGGTTGGAGAGATGGCTCAGCGGTTAAGGCACTTGCCTCCAGTGCCTAAGGCCCTGGGTTCAATTTCCCAGGACCCACATAAGCCAGACCCACAAGGTGGTGGCCCTGGTGCATTCTCTCTCTCTCTCTCTCTCTCTCTCTCTCTCTCTCTCTCTCTCTCTCTGAAGAAGAAGAAGAAGAAGAAGAAGAAGAAGAAGAAGAAGAAGAAGAAGAAAAAATAAAAATAAAAATAAAAATAAATAAAGGCCTGCGCCACCACGCCCGGCTCATTAATTTAAAAATAAATAAATAAATAAATGTGAGGTGCTGGGGACATAGCTTGCAAAGCCTAACAGCCAGGGTTCAATTCCCCAGTACCCAAGTAATGAAAGATGCACAAAGTGGCACATACATCTGGATTTCATTTGCAGTGGCAGGAGGACCTGGCATGTCCATTTTCCCTCTCTCCCCTCACAAGTAAATCAACATTAAATATATATATATATATTACTAATATATGAATATATACATATATTACAACAAAACTCGAAATGATGAGATTGGAAGAAAAAAACACATGAGAAAGAAAAGAGGAATCCAGGCTTGAATAGAGTACACAAACCATTTTTCTTAAAGTCCTGTATAAAAGAAATGGTCTATCATCAGCCAGACTGTGGCTTCTGGCAGTCAGTGCAAGTGGGGAGACAGGACCCATCTGTTTGAAAGCTTATGTCTGGGCTGGGAAGATAGCTGCTCAGTTAATAAAGTGTTTTTCTTGCAAACATGAGGGACTGAGTTCAATCCCCAGAACCCATGTCCAAATTCCAGGCCTGGCGGCAAACACTTGTAATCCCAGGACTGAGAAGGCAGAGACATGCAGACCTTTGCTCAGTCAATGAGCTCCAGGGTGATGAGAGACCCTGTTTCAAAAAAGTTGAATGACATTCCTAAGGAATGATACCCAACATGCACACACACTTACACTTCCACGCACCCCATGAGTGAATGCACATGCTGACACACCCAAATACTCACATGCATTTTCAAAACACATATGTATAAACTTGGAGAAGTGTTACACATCTGTAATCTCAGCACTTGGTAGGTAGAGGAAGGAGGATCAGTAGTTCAAGACGATCCTCAGCATATTGAATGTCAACCCAGCCTGGACTACATGAGAACAAACAAACACATATATTTAGCTGCACATGATGGTACATCTGTCATCCCAGCACTCGGGAGGCTAAGGTAAGAGGATTGGGGGTTCAGTGAGACATTGTCCCCCCGTCCCAAAAAAGGGTGGGAGCTGGGCATGGTGGTGCACGCCTTTAATCCCAGCACTCAGGAGGCAGAGGTAGGAGGATTGTTGTGAGTTCAAGACCACCCTGAGACTACATTGTGAATTCCAGGCCAGCCTGGACTAGAGTGAGATCCTATCTCATAAAAACCAAAACCAAACAAACAAAAAGTAAGGTGGGAAGTTGGATAGGTAGCTCAGTGGATAAAGCACTAGCCACACAAGCCTGAGGACTGAAGTTCAGATCCCCAGCACCCATATAGGGTTAAAAACCATCTAGGCCATTGGGCATCACGCCTTTGATCCCAGCACTCCAGAGGCCGAGGTAAAAAGATCAGTGAGCGTTCAAGGCCAGCCTGGGGCTACAGAGTGAGTTTCAGGTCAGCCTGGGCAAGAATGAGAACCTACCTCAACAAAACAAAATAAAAGATCAGGCTTTGGGGCCAGGCTATGGCGTTAGTTTGGGCAGGACAAGCTAAATAACCTGGCTAAGCATCCATCTCAATTGTAAGCTGCAGGTAATGTATGACACCTGCTTGGAAGATACTGAGAATGAAATGGAATCCTGAGCATGGTGCCCAGGTAAGGTCTCAACGAATAGTGGCTTGTTGTTGGTTTTTTTTTTTAACATGTGAATTGGGGGGAGGGCGCAAAAAAGTCTCTTTCCATTGCAAACAAAGGCCAGACATGCCAATTTTTTGTTTAATTGGGTCACTTGGGAATTGAGCCCTGGCCAGCAGGCTTTGTAAGCAAGAACCTTTAACTGCTGAGCCATCTTCCCAATTCCTATTGTATTTATTATTACAAATTTCTCTTTTTTTAATTTATGCTTATTTCTTGGGAAAACACCAGCTGGGATGACAGATATACCATCATGTGCAGCTAAATATATGTGTTTGTTTGTTCTCATGTAGTCCAGGCTGGGTTGACATTCAATATACTGAGGATGGTCTTGAACTCCTGATCCTCCTTCCTCTACCTACCAAGTGCTGAGATTACAGATGTGTACCACTTCTCCAAGTTTAGACATATGTGTTTTGAAAATGGCAGATTATGCTGGTATGGTGGGAGGGCCCAGAGGACGCAGGGGCCAGACCTGGGAGTCCTTGGTCTCCGGGATCATGGGCATGACAAGGAGAGACAAGGAGTGGATCCTCATCACCAAGCTGGGCTGCCTGGCCAAGGACATGAAGATCAAGTCTCTAGAGATGGACCTGTTCTCATCGGGGAGTCTGAGATTCCTGACTTCTTCCTGGGGGGCGTCCCTTAAGGATGGGGTTCTGAAGGTCATGCCAGTACAGAAGCAGACTAGCCCTGGCCAGCAGACCAGGTTCAAGGCTTTTGTCACTATTGGGGACTACAGTAGTCATGACGGTCTGCGTGTTAAGTGCTCCAAGGAGGTGGCCACGGCCATCTGAGAGGCCATCATTTTGACCAAGCTCTCCATTATCCCTGTGTGGAGAGGCTACTGAGGGAACAAGATCAGCAAGCCCCACACAGTCCCCTGCAAGGTGACAGGCCGCTGTGGCTGTGCTGGTGTGCCTTATCCCTGCTCCCAAGGGCACTGGCATTGTCTCTGCCCCTGTGCCCAAGAAGCTGCTGCTGATGGCTAGTATTGATGACTCTAGCCTCCAACCAGGGGCTGCACTGCCACCCTGGGCAGCTTTGCTAAGGCCACCTCTGATGTCATCTCCAAGACCTACAGTTACCTGACACCTGACCTCTGGAAAGAGACTGTGTTCACCAAGTCTCCCTGCCAGGAATTCACTGACCATCTTGTGAAAACCCACACCAGTGTCTCAGTGCAGAGGACCCAGGCTCCAGCTGTGGTTACCACATAAGGCATTTTTTTTCTTTTCTTTTCTTTAAAAAAAAAAAACTAAGCATACTCTTTTTTAAAAAAATATTTTTATTTAGCCAGGCTTGGTGGCACACACCTTTAATCCCAGCACTCAGGAGGCAGAGGTAGGAGGATCGCCATGAGTTCGAGGCCACCCTGAGACTACATAATGAATTCCAGGTTAGCCTGGACTAGAATGAGACTCTACCTCAAAAAAAGTATTTATTTATTTATTTATTTATTTATTTATTTATTTATTTATTTATTTATTTGAGAGTGAATGAGGCAGACACACACAGAGAGTGGGCACATCAGGGTCTCCTGCCACTGCAAACTCTAGACACCTGTGCCACCTGGTGCGTCTGGCTTTATGTGAGTACTGTGGAATTGAACTTAGGTCCTTCTGCTTTGCAGGCAAATGCCTTAACCATTAAGCCATCTCTCCAGCCCAGCTTTTTTAAATTTAATTTGCAATCAGAGAGAGAAGAGAGACAAAGAATGTGTACATCAGGGCCTCCAGCATCTCCAAGCCTACTCCATATGCATTCCCGACTTTGTGCATTTGGCTTTATATGGACACTGAGGAATCAAATTCAGGTGGTTAGGCTTTTCAGGCAAGAATCCTAACCACTGAACCATCTCTCCAACCCCCACATAGGGTTTTATACAGAAAATAAAAGTGAATTATGCCTGTAAAAACATAGTAATTTTGAGCCAGGCATGGTGGTACTTGCCTTTAATCCCAGCACTCAGGAGACAGAGGTAGGAGGATTGTCATGAGTTTGAGGCCAGCCTGTGACCACAATACCAGGTCAGCCTGGACTAGAGTGGGACCCTATCTCGAAAAAAACAAAGATAAAGTAATTTTTATTATTTATTTTCAAGCAGAGAGAATTGGCGTGCCAGGGCCTCTTGCCACTGTAAATGAATTCCACAGGATGCATGACTTTGTGCATCTGGCTTTATTTAGGTACTGGCAAATCAAACTCAGGCTGTCAGGTTTTGCAAGCAAGCACCTTTAATCTATAAACCATCTCTCTATCCCAAATTTGATCCCTGTAATTCTCCCAACAACTCTAGGGAGGATCTTATTTGTACTGCAAAGAGACTAGAAGTCCAAGATCAGATCAGGCATGGTAACATGTCTGTGCACCTCTTCTTGTCCTGAACCTCAGTCCACAGCCGTCAGCTTCCTCTCCAAAAAAGAGAGGGACCAACATGGCTGGTGGCTTGGTGGGAAGGCAGGCAGGCCAGTGACCTCACCGTGGCTCCAGCTGTGCCCTAGGCCCAAGTGCACCAGCTTGGTCTCTGTGGCCAGCCCGACAGGACCAGCTCAGTTCCACACCTTGTTCCTCTTGCTCTGAGGTGATAGCTCTGAGTCACTGCTCTGTTTGAAGGTGAGCCAAAGGCCAGACGGCATCTAGATGAACCCAGTGTGGCCAGATGCTGTTCCACCCATCTCAAGAGGCACCCTGGAAAGTTCACTGGGTTCTGGGCTGTGATGATCCAGGTCTGAGTAACAGGTCCAGGTCAAAGGTCAGTTGCAGGGAATGATAATGTTATTATCATCTCTCCGTGTTGTCACAAAATGCCCAACCAGAAGCAGCTGATGGGAGGAGGGGGTTTATTTCAGCTTACAGTTTCAAGGGGAAGTTTTATGTGGTGACGAAAGAATGGCAGAGGACAGGATGGGCGTCACATGTGCTGGAAGATAACAGCAAGAATCAGCTAGCTCTGAACAC
This sequence comes from Zapus hudsonius, assembly GCA_004024765.1. NCBI lineage: Eukaryota > Metazoa > Chordata > Mammalia > Rodentia > Dipodidae > Zapus > Zapus hudsonius. The sequence goes on from PVHP010011786.1 coordinate 5,677, forward strand.
CCAGTGGGCTGGACTAATAAGCCTCAGAAAGGTCCAGTCCCAGTGACACACCTCCAGCAAGGCTCCACCTCCCAAAGGCTCCACAGCTCTTCAAAACTGTTATCAGCTGGAGACTGAGTCTGAGGGTTAACCACAAACACATGAGGCTATGGGGGACACTTCGCATCCCTACTGCCACAGGTAGGAAGTGGGGCCAAGAGCCCAGGAGACCAGAGTCCCAAGGCTCTCCTGCAACTTACCAACTTGGGAAAGGTACGTCATCTCCCTCAATGCCCTCACCTGTAACCTGTGCTTAAGGCCAGATTCCAATTCATAGGTTTGTTGCTGGGACTAATCTTGTAATGACTAAGCATGAAAGCACTTAGTACAGGGTGGAAAACAGAACAACGTACACATGGGCAACAATATCCACACACCAGGGGTCCTTCATGGCCACCGCGTTAGTGTATGCTTTGAAAAGAAAATGATCAGAGGGCAGGGAAGATTGCTCAGTGGTTAAGGTGCTTGCCTGAAAAGCCTAATGACCTGGGCTTGACTCCCCAGTACCCACATAAAGCCAGATGCACAAAGTGGTGCATCTGGAGTTCATTAGTTCGCAATGGTTAGAGGCCCAGGCAACAACCTATTCTCTCTCTCTCTCTCTCTCTCTCTCTCTCTCTCTCTCTCTCTCTCTCTCTCTCTCTCTCTTTCTTGTCTGCTTGCAAATAGACAAATATTGTTTTTTTAAAAATATTTTTATTTGAGGGCTGAAGAGATTGCTCAGCGATTAAGGCACTTGCTTCCAGTGTCTAAGGCCCTGGGTTCAATTCCCCAGGACCCACATAAGCCAGACCCACAAGGTGGTGGCCCTGGTGTGCGCTCTCTCTCTCTCTCTCTCTCTCTCTCTCTCTCTCTGCTTGAAAATGAATAAATTTTTTTAAAAACTAAAAAAAGAACTTTTAAAAATATTTTTATTTGAGAGAGAGAGAGAGAGAGAGAGAGAGAGAGAGAGAGAGAATGGGTGCACCAGGGCCTCCAGCCACTGCAAACGAACTCCAGACAAATGCACCACCTTGTGCATCTGGCTTTATATGGGCACTTGGAACTGGAACTCTGGTCTTTCCACTTTGCAGGCAAAAGCCTTAACCACTAAGCCATCTCTCCAGCCCCAAATATTGTTTTTTTTAAATGATTACAAAACCTTCTCATGGTGTGTTCTTGCTGTGAGGCATCCCTCTTATGTGCTCAGAAACGGTCTCATTTGAGTTAGTGCCAGCCTACCCCTGACTAGCTCTATGAAGAGCAAGCCATGCCTCCTTTCTGAGTGGCCACTTTACCTGCAACTTGGAAATCCCCCCCCCCCTCAGCTCTGTAGAACCTTGGCTAAGGGTGGCTCTTTGGTGTGTGTTCAATACTTCTCAGCGTCCTTGCCACCGCTGGACCCCTGAACTTGGCAGAGTACAAAGTCCCTTTGTGGTTCTGTTGTACAGACAGGGATCCAGTCAGCAGCCCACCCTAGAATCAACTCTAGAGAAAGCACACATTCTCTGTTTAAAGTATTCTTACAAGGAGAAAGTGAATAAACGGAAGCTTTAAAAATAAAGTCGTCGGGGTTGTGGTGGCTCATGTCTGAAAATCAGCACCTGGAGGCTGAGGTAGGAAGACTGCTGTGAGCTCTGAGGCATTTTAGGGGCTTCAGGGCTTTGGTTAAATGCAGGAATTGTCTCTGGTTGGGCCTGTAGGGGAAAATCAGGGTCATCACACTTTATTATAGGTGAGAATCATGAAGAAGCGCTAACCTTTCCTTATCTCTGCCCCTTTGTGAGTTCTCATACCCCTTCTGAGAAGGTCCTTCCTAGAGACTAAGATTTCTGGAAACATTGCCCTTTTCCAGAAATCCTGACAGGACACCTGACATCAGGACTGGACTGACAAAATCAGGAGGCTCACATTAAAAAACAAAACAAAGCGGGCTGGAGAGATGGCTCAGCGGTTAAGGCACTTGCCTCCAGTGCCTAAGGCCCCAGGTTCAATTCCCCAGTACCCACATAAGCCAGACCCACAAGGTGGTGGCCCTGGTGTATTCTCTCTCTCTCTCTCTCTCTCTCTCTCTCTCTCTCTCTCTCTCTCAGTTTCTCTCTGCTTGAAAATGAATAAATAAAATATTTAAAAAAAACAAACAAAGCAAAACCCTGAGTGTTGAGGTGGGCTTCTCAAACTCCCTCTTGCCTCCTTGGACAAAGAAAGAGCTATGTCCTTCCTTCTCCCTCCTAGAGCTCTATGCTATAATAAAATCTTTCTGAACCTTATCCCCTGGTCTGTAGATTTCATTCTTCAAATTCATAAGACAAGAATCCGGAGACATCCCCAAATTATCCATGGATTAACGAGGAACTCCAAACCGGTATCAGATCACAGCCTGAGCCTGAACTGAAATCCTAGGAGCCACGAATATGGGCGGGATGCGGCCTCGCATGGCACCCTGGGAGTTGTAGTCCTCATTTGGCCTGCCTCCCGTTTGGGGTTGGGGAACGCAAATGCGTCGCGCTGTGGTCCGGCCTGGCTCTAGCGACGGTCATATGTGGGATTTTGGCCAAAGGGAGCAATGTCTTTGCCAGCCGCCTCATACGCTTGCCATCGGAGTCTACTTCCTCTTCCAGAAGCTATCATCGCTCCCATTTCACAGTCAAAGCTGAGCATGGCCCTGGGCTGGGCTGGTGGGGGGCTAACAGCACCCTCCGCCTCCCCGGGAGGCCTGGGGTGGCGCACAAAGTCTCCAGGAGTCAGTCCATGGAGCCGCGACTTAAACCGACTTCACAGAAGAGAAGCCCGGCTTCGCCCTTGCGCGCCCTTCGCCTCCTGCACCCCCGTGGGCGTGGCCCGGACATGGGCGTGGCCCTGGCTTGACTGGCGCCCCGCCCCCTTCCGCCGCACACCCCTCTCCCGCCTGTGCATGGTGCGGTCCGGATAGTACCACTCGTGCGCGCGCGGGGGGAGCCCTGCAGCCGGCGTGCGCGCGCCCGGGTCGCGAGGCCCGTGGAAGGTTCCACTACGCCAATTCAAGGGGGAGGTCCACGGCCGCAGCCTGACCTGGACCCGTGGCGGGAGCGACACGCCGCCGCCCGGTGGGGGTGGAGCCGAGCCCCGGGCCCAGGTAACGCCCGCCCGCCCAGCGCCCCCGGCGGGGAGGCCACGGGAGCGCGGCGGGAGGGAGTGGCCGCGGGCCGGCGAGGACCCCAGCGGATTCCCTGGGTGGTCTGTGCGTGCGCCCGTCGGGTCCGGGAGCCAGTGACGCGCCGGTTTTCGGCTCTTCTACTGGGGGCGGGCGGAGGAGGGGGGCGAGGCAGGGGAGGTCCTGGAGAACTACAACTCCCAGCGAGCTCTGCGCCTGGCGCAAGCGCCTTCGCAACTGCGGACTGCTTGGGAGTCAAGTTAGGGGCACGCGTGGGCTTCTCGCAGGCACTTCCAGCAGCCCCGTGTAGATCCCAATCGTACCCCCGTTGGCAGCCTCTGGGGCCGCCCGAGTGGCTGCGGGATTGAGAGACAGCAATCTCACCCAGGGCGTCTTTACTACTTCGAGGATGCCCAAGCCCCGGGAGGTCGAGAGGGTTTGTGCCTTGCCCCGAGTCACTAACTTGAGCGGAGCTGGTGCTGGGGCCCGGGGAGGAGAGGAAGTGGTGATGGAACTGGGGGACTCCCTGGGTCGGTTTTCCCGCAGGACAGTGGTTGGAGATGTGCTTCCTGGTCCCTCTGCAGACTGAGGACTCCAGAGGTGAGGGATGGGAGTGGGGAAATGGCTCAGCGGGTACGTGCACCTCAGTGCACTTGCTGTGTAAGCTAGAGGGCCTGTTGTGAGTTCGATCCCCAGCATCTACGCCTGTAACCCCAGTCCTGTGGGGGAGGAGAGACTGGAGAGTCGCTAGGGCTTACGGGTCAGCTATGGTGACTCCGGGATCAGTGAGAGACTCAGTTTCAAGGAAGCAGGAGGGGCGGGCGTGGTGGTGCACGCCTTTAATCCCAGCACTCGGGAGCCAGAGGTAGTGAGTGAGTTCGAGGCCACCCTGAGATGAGACTACATAGTGAATTCCAGGTCATCCTGGACTAGAGTGAGACCCTGAACTTGCATATCTGTGCTATTACACACACACACACACACACACACACACACACACACACACACACACACAGGAAAAGTCCCTGCATCCTCACCATACACACAAAACTCATACTGGGTCTGTAGATCCAGGGATCTAACTTGTACCTCCTGACTTGAACACCCATTGAGAGCCACTGTTGACTTGAGGAGGTACAACAGAGAGTGGGGAGGCTCTCAAGGCTACAGCGCTCCTGAGAGATCCTGTTTAGTAACCTACTGAAGATGAACTGAATCATTAGTGTTATCTGACACTGAGAAGAGTGTGCTAGAGTCCAAGACCCACCTACAAGTGAGAGAATGGGTGTGCACTCCAGATGCATGTGCCACCTTGTGCATCTGGCTTTCCGTGGGTACTGGTCCTCATGCTTTCCAGATCAGGGTTACTGAGCCATTCCTCCACCCCCGTGAAGAGAGGCAGAGAGGACTTGAAGACAGCCTGTCAACTCCCTGATGTGTGAGGCTCTGCCCTCCAGTCGGGCTCTGGTATCTTGGGAGGTCTGAGTCCTGAGCTGCCTCCACCAGACTCTTCAGTGTGTCCTGAGACGCTCCATCTTGGGAAGGTTGGATAGGTGAGGGGAAAGGGGTGGAGTACTTTGTGACACAGAGGAGGGAAGCAGCCACTGTCTAGATTCTGATGGTAGATGGGAACTCTGGTTGTGTAACACCCCCCTCCCCGCAGGAAATGATGACCTCACCCTCTTCCTGCCTCAGCCTGCCAAAGCCCTGTCCATCTGCAGAAGCTGCCTGAAGAAGCTGGAATGTAGCAGCAACTGCTTTGCCCTTGGAAGGATCAGGATTTGAGTCCCTCCCATCCGTTCTTTGTGCTCTGAGGCTAACCCACCAGTCTCTGAGCCCGTGTGGTCTTGCTTGGGACACATGTGCTTTTGATCAGTAATCACAGAGGGGTGGGAGATCACCTTTCACCTGTTCTCTGTACAGTGGGGCAAACACTGGCACCCACCTCTCAACTCATTGTGAGAGAGTTGGATGTGCCCAGGACCTACCTTGCATTTACAGAGGCAGCCACTCCCACCTGTGCTTTCTGGAGCCCACTTGGGCCACCCTTCTGGGTTTTGTGGCTGGGGAAGTGACTTCCTGTCTCTGAACCACTTTCCCCTCTGCGAGTAAACAACACCTGCAGGCAGGGGGATGGGCTATGAGGAGGAAGAGGCACTTAGCATGTGGCCACCAGCCCCCCCCCCCATCCTATGGAGATCTTGAAGAACAATCCTGATTTCTGTCTTCTGAAAAGTTAGGAAATTGTGCCTCCTTCCCACCTGCTCCATACTGTTTTGCATGTGCCTAGCAAAGTTTTTCTTTTTTGGAAATGTGTTTGGCCTTGGAGAGATTTACTTAGAGTTTCCAGGGGCCAGGCCCCAGTTAATGAAGTGAACAACACCCATGTGTGAGAAAAAAAAAAATAGGGCAGGGATTTCCTGGCCAAGAATGACTGGGGACAACCGAGAGCTCCACCTTTGGGCACCTGCTACCCGGTGGTTGCCAAGTCCTAGGTAAAGTCTGCCCTGCTAGGAGGCTTATGGAGACAGCTTTTGGCTTTTCAGATTGCAATGGAATGAGACTTCTACCAGGTCAAGAAAGGCATAAGACTGGCTGTCTGAGCTAACCCAAGCCTTGACCAGGATGTTGGCAGGGGTGGATAGGTAGGATTGACATAGGAGGCGGTCAAGGACACAGGGGCTTACACTTCTGTTGAAGGGAGGGAAACGGAGGTGTGTCCTTAGGCAGGTCACTTCAGATCCTTAAATGCCCCTGTGATGCTGGGCTTCAGTAAAGACTGGGTGCCAGTGCACTTGGTTCTCTTGAGTGAGACAGGGTTCTGTGCCAATGAAACAGCATGATGTGAAGGTCAGGGTGCAGCTAACCCTGGGTGCAGGGAAGGGGAGTTCAATTCAAGCTCTAGACATTGCACATGGCGTTCTGAAAGGGGAGCAGAACCTCAAAAGGCAGAAAAGAGGAATGGGTTGTTAGAAAAAATGAGAGGGGATCCCAGGCAGGGAGTAGGCAGGCACAGAGGGCCACAGAGAACACCATCATGGTGTGGGAAGGGGCTAGAAGAGTTGACTCCAAAGACTGATAAGGGGAGCTTATTAAGTGCACCCCTTGTAGGTGGCAGTAGGAGCCACTGCAGGTTCTAACCTATAGGAGCGGGCAGGGGTGCACACGTAGACATCTTTGCATATGGGCAGGGTTTCTGAATTCCTTGTAGATAGTGGAGAAAAGGATGAAGGAGACATAGGTGAAGGGATTCGATAAGGAGCCAATGAAAGATCTCATGTATGTGAGCTCATGCACAAGTGGTTTTGCTGGTGGATAGTGTTTGGCGTTCCAAGTAACATCTGTGGTACTGCATCATGAACTTGATCTTTAGCTGCAGACTGTCCTGGGTACCATGCAGAGCCATTGTGTTACTGGCCCTACAGCCACAGTAGTACTGAGTAGTCTAACAGACTTAATAAACAGATCTATTCCCCAAATTTCCTTCTGGATCCTTCCCATTGGCTACTTTTCATGAAGGGTGAGTTCCAGTTCCTAAGAGAACAAAAGCTTAAGGTATGTGTGTATGGCATCTCGGCTTATGTGTGCAGGTGTGCACACCCCATGTGCCTGGGTGCAGAGGCCAGAGGAGAGCATCAGGTCAGACTGACCAAGAAACCCCTATGATCTCTCCCATCTCTGAGGTCCCAAGAGTGGGTTACAGGCTTGTATGGCCATGCTCAGCTTTCCATGTGTGCTGGGGATCGAACTCAGGAACTCATGTTGTGAACCAAGCGCTCTTTCCTGCTGTCTCTCCAGTCCCAGAACAAATATTTGTATGCCTTTATTTTATTATTATTATTATTATTTTGGTTTTTCGAGGTAGGATCTCGCTCTAGTCCAGGCTGACCTGGAATTCACTCTGTAGTCTCAGGGTGGCCTTGAACTCTTGGCAATCCTCCTACCTCTGCCTCCCAAGTGCTGGGATTAAAGGCGTGCGCCACCACGCCCAGCCCTTGTATGCCTTTAAATTTGACTTAAAATAGATTCTTTCATAGTAGTTCTCAGCAGATGTGCACTGTGTAGAAGTGTGTGTGTGTGTGTGTGGTCAGAGGACCACTTTTGGGCCAGCCCTTGCCATTCTACTTCACTCAAGGCAGAGCTTCTCTCTGGATCTCACTGCTGTTCTTTGCTTTCCTCATCCCCCACCTTCCAGGCAATTATTTTCCACCTCCCATCTGTGTTACACTGGGATAACAAAAGCACATCATGCTTCTCTCTTTATATGTGGACTATGAGGACCAAGGTTGGATACTCAGGCTTGAACTATGAGTGCTGTATCCACTGAGCCCTCTTTCCAGCCCCTGTGAATTTTTAAATATTTTATTTATTCATTTTCAAGCAGAGAGAGATGAGAGAGAGCGCACCAGGGCCACCTCCTTGTGGGTCTGGCTTATGTGGGTCCTGGGGAATTGAACCGGGGGCCTTAGGCACTGGAGGCAATTGCCTTAACCGCTGAGCCATCTCTCCAAAAAATTCTCCCTGTGAATTTTTTAAAGCAAATGTACATTATCAAAATAAAAAGTAAGGCCAGGCGTGATGACACATGCTTTTAATCGCAGTCCTTGGGAGGCAGGCGTGGGAAGATTGCTGGGAGATTGAAGCCAGCCTGGAATTACAGTTTTTCAAGTCAGCCTGGGCTAGAGTGAGACCCTCCCTCGAAAATAGCTAAAATAAAATGTAAGCCAGCATAGTGGTGCGTGTTTGTAATCCTAGCACTTGGGAGCAGGAGTTCAAGGCCAGCTTCAGCTACATATCAAATTTGAGGCCATCCTAGACTGAGACCCTGTCTTAAAAGATAAAATTACATTTAAAAGTGCGCTGTCAGGTCTGGGGAAAACTTAGTGGATAAAGACTTGCTGTGCACACAAGGACCCAGCACCTCTACTCTCAGTTCAAGGAGGCAGGCTGAATCATGAGTTCTGGGCTCAAGGGAGAAGCCCTCCCTCAATGAAATAAATATGTGAGTGATCAAGGACGACACTCGGTGTCAGCTCTGTTCTCTGCGTGCACGCACGCACACACACACACACACACACACACACACACACACACAAACCCTGCTCTCCTGATGCCCTCTCCACATGCAGGTGTGGTGCGTATCTAATTAAAATTGATGAAACTATTAAAATCTTGTTCCGCCTGTTTCAATTTTTTGAGATATTAAATATATACAAGAAACATAGGAAATGACCCCCCCCCTTGCCCACGTTACAGGTTGGACAACAAAACCCATTTGGCCCTGGTGTCTTGGGGGCTGGCCTGGATGTAGCCCAGCTACTCCCTCGGTTACATCCTCACCGTCAGGTGAGACACGCTGCAGCCCTGGGCTGTTTAGGGTATTGATGACTTTTCTGCTTACACACTGGATGCAGAGGTGATACCCCACTCTGTGTGCCAGCCTCTGCTAGGGTGCCAGTCCACCTGTTCCCAGCGGTGTGACCCTCGCTTCCCTGGGAAGGGGCGGTGGCTCGGCGGTTAAGGAAGTGAGACGGAAGATCCACCGGACTCCCCCAGACCAAGCCGCGAGGGCGGCAGCCGCCTCGCCTCGCCTCGCCTCCCCGCGGGAACGAGGCAGGAGTGTTGGGCGCCCTCCCCGGGCCAGGAGTCCCTGGAGGGTTCGGGGGCAGCGGGCGGCTCGGACTGCAGATCGAGCCTTCCGCGCGCGGGCTTGGAGTCGGCGGGCAGCGTCGGGAGCACCGCAGGAAGCTGCGGCAACACGTTGGGGCTCCGCTCCCCAGAACGGGGACTCGGCGGAAGCCGCAGTCGGCCCGGGATCACCGCCCTGCGGACGAGACCACGCCGCGGCAAGGCGGGGAGATGCTTGTGTGACGTCAGCGAGGCGGGCCAATCCTGTGCGCCGGAGCCGTTGGCTGCGCCGGAGGCGCACCAGTCACAGGTCTCTAGACCGCCCTGGGCCGTCCCAGCTTTTTAAAGGGGCCGCGTAGCGTAGAGAGAACCGGGAGCGGAGCTATGATGTCATTGAGGGCCTGCGGCTCTCGGCAGTGACGTCATCTCCAAGCAGGCAGCCTCAGCACCCCGGCTGGCGCCCGCCGCGGCCCTTCCGAAGCTCCTCCCCGAGGGAGAAGGCAACTATGACACAGTGAGTCCTGGGGACCGTTCCTCCCGCGGGGGCGCGCGCGGTGAGCGGGTTCGTTCCGCGGGCTCGTCGGCCTGGACCCCGGGAAGGGGGTCTTCACGCCGCGCCCGGCCCGGCCCCGCCCCTCGCCTTTGCGGTGACTCCTCAGCGCTAAGGTGGGGGCGAGGAGGTGGTTTAAAAAAGATGGCGACCCTGTAGTCACGTGCTCGGCCGCAAGGCGTGATTGGCTGTGAGGCCGCGGTGGGCGGGGCGGGGCCGGGCCGCCGCGGTTTGGCAGCCGGCGGCCTGCTACTGTTTGCCGGAGCCTCCGGCGCGCCCCCGCGGCCCAGGCTCGCCCGGTGCGCGACCCCGCCGCTTTGAATGTTGTGAATCAAATGGGTTTGTTACATTCCGCCGCCACAGCCGCCGCGGACGGTTCTTAAAGGGCCAGCTGCCGGCAGCCGCGCGGACCGGCGCATCCGGGGCCGGGAGGTCGACTGCGCGTCGGCTCGCGAGGCGGGCGACCCAGCGGGCCCCGGAAGCCGGCTGCCCGGCCAGGGTGGGAGGGGAGCGCGTCGTTCCGCAGGCCCCGCGGCCCCCGGCCATCGCCGCCGTCCGCGGTCGCACACCAAGGAGCCGACGGGCGGCCTGAGGTGAGTGGGGCCTGGGCCCCCAACTTGACTCCTGGCTCCCCGGAAACTGTATCTGCCCTCCGGGAATGGGGGCGGGAATCCGCCGGACGGCCCGGACCGAGGGCAGCGAGGCCCCCGAGGCCGCCGCCGCGCTGCGGTTGGGGAGCCGGAGCCGCCCCCTCCCTCCTCCCTCCTCCCCTCCCCCGCGGCCGCCACTTCCTTTGTTGTTGCTTTTGTCTCACGCCGAGCACATGGTCCGGATCCTAGGCTCTTAAAGTCACAGTGCTCGGGCCGCCTTCCCCGGTGCACGACACAAAGGATTACGCGGGGACGCCGGAGGCCCTCGGGACGGACGGCTGTGCAGCCTCGGCCCGGTTCCCAGGGAGGGAGGAAGCTGCCCGGGGATCCTGCTTGCCTTCCCCTCTAATACCAGCACTTGGTTTCTTGTTTGTTCCTTGGGTTTTTAAGGGCACTCTGGGGAGGTTGCGTTTGTTGCAACAAGCTTATGGAAACTAACGATTTCTTTAACAAGGTCACCCAGGGAGTCTAAGCTGGCTAAAGCCTCCTCGCCCCGAGTATGGTGGTCCCACCCTCAACTGCCTCCCTGAACTTGGAGTAGGGGTAGGTGGGCCTACGTAGGGGAAGCTTCTTTCTCTTCCTTCCTGAGTCAGCTCATGCTCCTGGGGTCCCGACTTCGCTCGTCTGCAAAAGGGAATGCCTCTTGTTGAAAACAGACCCCAGACCCAAATAACACTGAAGGGGCTCCCAAGGCTAGGGTCCGAGTAGGTGCTGGGGAGTTGGCTGGCAGAGGTCTGGGTCGATGTGGGCAAGATTGGATTCAGGGGATTCCATAGACCTTTTCCACACCTCACCGCAAGCGCAGTGCTGGAGGTGTGGAAAGCGGTGTTGCTGGTTGACCTTGAGCAGCCTCACTTGCCTCTTCGCTTCCTTCGTGGCTTGGGAGAGTGTTAGGATTGGGTTTTCCTTTGCCCTGGCATCAGGCAGAGAGAGCTAGAGGTTAGGGGAGTCTGGGTTTAGGGGGCTGCCGGGACCAGTTCTGTTCCTCTGTGGTCCTGGAGAAAGTTAATTTCTCTGGGCCTCGGATTTGTTAACTGAAGTGGGTGTGTCCCCTCTTTAAAGGCCTTCTGAACTGGGGTAGTCACAAGAGCTGCTTATTTCTAGTGCTTTCTTCAGCACCTGAAGTGGTACCCCTTTTCTGCGTGCATTAGGGATGCAGGTCTCATTTTCTAATAACCATGTGCAACACAGCTGATTTGCAGCTGTACAAACTGCTCTGTTGCCTTTTAAGTAGCCCTTGGTTGTTACCATTCTACACTTGAGGCTGAGGGGCAGAGAGGGGAAATGGGGTGCCCAAGACCCTGGCCTAGAAGTTGGAGAGGGTCAGGTGCTTCGTGACAGGTGATGCTGTCACTATCCCAACTAGAGCCTTTCTGTCTGCTGGTTTCCTGGCTCTTTCACTTCCCTTCCTTGGGGACTTGGTAATATTGTAGCCTCTGGCCACAGAGCAGATGGCACAGGCCAACCTCAAGATAGCCTGGCTTCAGAGGGACAGTTGAAGCCACTGACTAACCACGGAGGCTTTGTGTTTGAGTTGTGTCACGGCTCACCTCTCTGAGCCTCCGCGTCCTTACCTCCAAAGGTTGCTGTGAGGCCTCACCATATTGGTATATAGAAATACTGCAGTTTGTGTTGTTTCTACTCATGGGTGGAACTGTGGACTCCCAGGAGTTGCCAAGCCTGGCTGTATTGTAGAAACTGTTGGGGAATTTGAGAAAGAAAGAAAAAAAAAATCCAAGTGTCCTTGCTCCCCAACTCTCCAAAGACTCTGACCAGAGAGTCTGGGGTAGAATAGGGGTCTCTTGTTTACTGGGGGGTTTCTTTTCAGTTCCTCCTGGACCTCACTTGCTTTGTTGACTGGGAGCTGTATGTGTTGGGATATGCACTTGGCCCTAACCTGGCTCCCAAAGCCAGTCACGATCGTGGTCAGGCAGAGGATGGACTAGGGTGTCTGGGAGAGCAAGCTCATGTTCCAGGTGAGGAGTTTGAAGTAAGGCCAGCAGTAGTCCTTAATGGAGCTCCCACCTGAAGTCATTTTGGGGGGGCAGGTTTGTTTTGTTTTATAGTCTCCCAGTTCTTAACCACTAGCACTAATGCTATCACTGCCAGACTGTGTGCCCGACACACCTGTATGCTGGCTCTCTGCAGTGCATGCTTATCATGCCAGGTGTCACCGGGACCCTGCCCACCTCCTCTGCTTAGTGCCTGGACCCTGGAGTTAGCTAGCAGAAATGTGAATTGCAGCTGCCACATGTCCATGTGGCCGTGGCCAGGCACTGTCCTGTAAAGTGAAGAAGGGTCTCCTATGTAGACATCAAGATGGTTCTGCTCTTGGCCTGTGGTGGTTCCCTTGATTTGATAGTTCCCCTGCGCTTCTTAAGGCAGCAGCATTTCAAGCTGGGTATCCAGGATGCATGGGAGGTTTCTTAGCTGAGAGTGAAGGGCGGGAGGACCTCCCAGTGGCAGCCACAGCACAGTGCTGACCCACTGTGCTTCCAATGTCCCAATGGGTTCCAGAACATTCCCTTGCCAGGGTCTGGCCCCAACCCATAAGCCTGAAGTTGAACCTCCACCTTTGCTGCCTGGATTACCCACTCTGATCCTCCAAGAGGAGACTGCCCTGACCCGTCCTTACTCAATTTCCTCTCTCTCTCTTTTTAGGTTCCTTCTTTTTCATTAGGCCCCACCTCCCAGTTTAGGGTCCCTATTGGGGATCCCAGAGCAAGACCTGGCTACATGCCAGGCCCAGCAGGCTAACAGTGGCTGGCTTCCTTCCTCACACCTGTGAACCTTTGAAGTGACCTTCCCTGTCCGCAGAGGGTGCAGTAATGGGCCTGTAGTTGACAGCTCCCTTAATGTGGAGCCTGGGGAGGCTCTTCTGTCTAGCCTCGGCTTTTCTGCCTCTGTTAAAGGGGCTAAAACCTTTTCTTAATTAATAGATGAAGTCATACCATGGGAAAGGGTAAAGGAAGGAAGGAAAACTGTCTTTCCCTGGACTAAAATTCCCCACAGGCTAGAAGCAAGTTAGCACATCTTCCCTTGCAGTGGGAGATGTGGGCTGGGTCTCAGGCCTCTTTAGAATTTCTGGCAGACATTCACATGGAAGGAGAACATGGAGTCCCCACACACACACAAAGTAGCCTAGAGGCTGAGGTGTAAGCCCCGTATGGAGCTCAGGAAGATGCTACTCCACCCCTCTTACTAGGACAGCAAGAGCTTTACTGGGGTCAGCTGGCCTGGAAGCATGGCAGTCTCTGAGCTTGCCACATTCTGAGGGGACTTGGTCCCATTTCAAAGAGCATAACTGGAGTTGGGCCTGTTGCTAGAGAGGTTGGTCCAGATTGCATGGGGAGCCCAGTGAGGTGATCACCCTGGTGGCCCAGGTTTCATCAGTCTCTCTAAGCAACTGGATCTCACCATGGCTTGGTTTCTCTGTCTGTTTGCTTCCTAGGGTGTGAGCCCCGGCACAGCCCCTCCACCGCCTGATGAGACCATGGGCTCTGGCAGTGACTAAGTGGCCACCCTCGGTCCCCGTGGGTCAGGGGCGATTATTCACAGGAGCCATCAGCACTCCAGGCCAGCTCTGGGGAAGGTAGGAAGGAGTCTCCCAGCCTTGGTGCTGGGGCAACCAGCACAGATAGCATGGCTGGGCTATAGAGTCTGCGGGGTAGAGCCCAGGGCCCTGAGCTGCCTTGCTTCCCCAGTGTGGGGTGTGACCTTGGCTTCTCTCCCTGCTCTGTGGATGAGTGGCACCCCTCAGTCCTACTGGGGCTTCCTCTCTGTGGTGCAGCCTTGGCCCGCCTACCCAGGATGAGCACTTACCCTCCCAGCAGCCACTGTCCCGGACTTCACACCTCCTTGTAGAGGAGCACCGAGCCTCAGCTCCTGCCGGCAGGAGCCCCCGAATGCTGCACCCAGCCACCCAGCAGAGCCCGTTCATGGTTGATCTCCACGAGCAGGTAGGCAGAACAGCTCCCCCCTCCACTGTGGCCCCTCAACTTTGTCAAGCCAGTCTGAGAAACAGAGTGAGCAAAGCTCTGTTTGTCCTTTGCTTTACTCCTTGCATGTTTAAGTGAAGGGAACATTGTTAGCCCATCTTACAGGTAGATAAAGTGAGGCCCAGAAGAAGGGCGCATCCGCCCTGGGAGCCTGGGAAAGAGAACAGTACCTTGTTAAGTGCCCAGCTGAAAAGGAGATAGGAGTTGAACTTTTCTCTATGGGTAACCCTCGTGGCCAGACATCCACCCTAAGTTCCCCTGCACTCTCTTCACTCAGGTGCACCAGGGACCTGTCCCTCTGTCCTACACAGTCACTACGGTGACCACCCAAGGCTTCCCCTTGCCTTCAGGCCAACACATCCCTGGCTGCAGTGCCCAGCAGCTCCCAGCATGCTCCGTGATGTTCAGCGGGCAGCACTACCCCCTCTGCTGCCTTCCACCCCCGGTGAGTGAGTTCTCTCCTGCAACTTCTCCAGCAGGCATGGTCCTTCCCAGAACTGCGCATGTGTGTTCATCCACACAGGGTCAGAGACTTCCCTGCACCCTAGTGTGCCTGCCTCACACATTGGCAAAGGTACTACAGTGGAGGCTGTGGGCCTCGAGGGTATGGCATCCTGCCTGAGTGGCATCCCAGGGCAAGGGATGGGGCTTGCAGGGTGGCTGTATGTGCAGTGAGGACATGGGCAGAGTGTCTCCTGGCCTTTACTGCACAGCCAGGCCCTGCCCAGGCCCAGAAGAACATTGTTCAGAACTCTGCCGTTCTCTCAACAGCTGATCCAGGCATGTACCATGCAGCAGCTTCCGGTGCCCTATCCCACCTACCCCCACCTCATCTCCAGTGACCACTACATCCTGCACCCTCCACCGCCCGCCCCACCACCCCAGCCTGCCCACATGGCTCCTCTTGGACAATTTGTATCCCTGCAGACCCAGCACCCACGTATGGTGAGTCGAGGGGAGGGGTGTGGTGCTAGATGGAGGCAGAGGTGGGGACTTCCCTTGTAACTGACTGACTGGCCCACCCCTGCTTCCTGCAGCCCCTGCAGCGGCTCGACAATGATATGGACCTGCGGGGGGACCAGCACCCCCTGGGTAGCTTCACTTACTCCACGTCTGCTGCTGGCCCATCCTTGTCCCCCTCAGTGCCCCTGCATTATCTGCCCCGTGATCCGCTGCCCCAGGAGCTGTCCTTTGGTGTGGTGAGTGCTGATCCCACCCCTGACCAGGCTTGAGGGCAGCCAGGAGGCAGGCCCACGGGCTGACCTGCACCCTGCCCCTCTCACAGCCGTATTCCCACATGATGCCACGAAGACTGAGCACACAGAGATACCGCCTGCAACAGCCGCTGCCCCCACCACCCCCACCACCACCCCCGCCGTCTTATTACCCCAGCTTCCTACCCTACTTCCTGTAAGTATCAGCATATCTGCCCCAGAGCCATGATGCCCTGTTTTGGGGTCTCCAGTATTTCAGCCAAACCAGCTCCCCCCAGAGGCCCCAAGTCCTCCAAAGCCATCTGGTGTCTCCCACCAATCCCCCGCCACATACACCACAAGGGTACCATGGTCCTCAATTTGAACTGTGTAGAGTTCTGTGCTTTGTTTGAATGGAAGGGGGTGAGGGGTGTGCTCTATCACCTGTCCCTACTGACCTCGACCCTGGGCTCCTATCCCTACCCTCTAGATCAATGCTGCCAATGTCACCAACAACCATGGGGCCCACCATCAGCCTTGATCTGGACGTGGACGATGTGGAGATGGAGAACTATGAGGTCTCGTGGCACTCCAGGCGTGGGGAGGGGGAGGGGGCGGGAGGCCCTATCCCTGGACACTCACCCTCCCCTCCTGCCTGGATCCAGGCCCTCCTGAACCTGGCTGAGCGGCTAGGAGATGCCAAGCCCCGAGGCCTCACCAAAGCAGACATAGAGCAACTCCCATCATACCGCTTTAACCCTGACAACCATCAGTCTGAACAGACGCTGTAAGTGCCAGGCCCACCCACACCTCCTGCCCTGACCAACTGGGCTGTGCTGAGACCTCCTGGGAGAGGTTGTGCTCAGCCATCTCTGTGAGAATGACTCTTCCCCATTCCAGATGTGTGGTCTGCTTCAGTGACTTTGAGGTGCGGCAGCTGCTCCGAGTACTTCCCTGCAACCATGAGTTCCACGCCAAGTGTGTTGACAAGTGGTTGAAGGTATGGCTCCCAAGCTCGCTTCCGGGTGTTCTTCCTGTGGGTGAGGGCAGGCAGGCCTGGAGAATTCCAGAAAAAAGTAGGTAGGATGGGGCAGGTGAGGATGAAGCCTGACCTGCGGCTGTTCCCCCTAGGCCAACCGGACCTGTCCCATATGTCGGGCTGATGCCTCCGAGGTGCCCAGGGAGGCTGAGTGAGGCCCCACGGCTGTCCACAAGAACCCTGTCTAAAGCTCTGGAAACTCGGGAGAGGACAGGGAGGGAGTGGCCCAGGCCTGTCTCATCTACCTGCAATTCCAGAGCTGGTGCCGGGGTCAGCCCATAAGAAACCCCTGCAATAAGCCCCTGCATTTGCCAAGCTCCAAAGACTCCTTCCCTAGCCTGCCTGCCTGCCTGCCTGCCGTGGAGCTGCCTGGGTATCTCTAACTCAGTCTCCTCCCTCCTGTTTGCCCTTGGGCCCTGGGAGCCAGGGGTTGTGTCCCCCCCAGTATGGTGGCTGGTGTGATCTCTGACCTCAGGATGGGCAAAGGAGTTGCCACCCTGGATCATCTGGTATCTTGCAGTATGCCCGCTGCCCAGATGGCACTGCCAAGTATGTGGGCAAATAGTGGTAGGAGGCTATTTTCTAAGTCCCAGGGTTGAGTCCTTCTGCTTGACACCAGACAGACTTAGCAGCCAGCTCCTCCTGGCCACTGCAGTATGGGTGAGGCTACCTGAGGACCCTTACCCTTGGCACAACATTCTAGCCCCATCCCTAGGCTAGCGGGCATCCACTGGTCCCCTTCAGCAAATGGGACCCAGGCCCCAAACTGGGTACACGTATTTTGTGGGGGCCTGAGCCATGCTGGGCAGAGTGTGTCCCTGTGTTACTGGTGACTGCCTTTTCACCAGTGACCGGTCAGACCCCTGCTCAATCTCCCCCTCTGTCGTTTGCATGAATGTGAGGAACAGCAGTTTTTGTTTATTATTTGGCCCAGAATTTGTGTAGAATTTGGGGGTGTGGATATTTAAAAGTTTTTTTCTTTTTTTTTTTTTGTTCAGTGGGGGCAGGGTAGGGGTATAGGGACCAACCAAGACCAAATGCCCAGGGGGCAGAGAAGGGTCAGGTTGTGCCGCCTGTGTGCGGCTGGAGGTCATGGGGCAGGGTTGGGGGGTGGGTCTGTGCTCAGCTGATAACTGCCATGCACTGTACTGCACACGTCCCTAGAGCCTACTGGGACCGTAAGCTTTTCAGGGCATTTCTTCCTCTCCAGCCAGGGCTTGTCTCCCACCTGCCTGGGCGAGTCTCCTCCAAGGAATCCCAGTAGGACAGGGATCGGGGAGGGTGTGGACCTCTCCACCCCCAGGGGCCTCTTCCGTCCTGATCCTTGCCCTTCGAGGTCTGGAGGAGGCCCTGCAGGGTCTGGCTGTGTTCTCCACCCTCCTTTCGGGTCCCTTTCCTTTCTTGCCCCCAGCTGGGGTTGCTGCCCTAAGTGAACGAACTGCGTGTGGGGCCGGCACATCCTAGCAGGCAGCCCTTGGCGCCTGCTGCCTCAGGGATGCTCCAACCACCCTCGTTCTCCTGCAGCAGCCTTGGCTTCTTGCCTCCTACCCCAGCCTGCCAAGGGGCCACTGGCCTGTCCCCACCCTTGAACCCAAAGTCTTACTGTATGTAACTCCAGGTGACGTTTCTACATTTATAGCAGTGTTGAAAACCCACGTGTTTTTACACAGAGAACCCACCTTCTCCAAGCCCTGTCCCTTCCCCACCCCAACAAAAGGTTTCAAATCCATCCAGTTCCTGGGGCAGGCGGGATTGGCTCATGGTTGTGTCAGCTGCGGCAAGGATTCCAACAAGCAGCTACTGGAGGGAGGGAAGACACATTTTAAAAAAATCATTAAAACAAGTTGTATGAAACAATTATTTAGGATGTTTGTGATTTGCCGACCTTGCTATAGATGCCGTGTTACCAATGATTTCCTGCGGTGGGGGCTTGGCCTTGTTTACGATTTCATTTACCAACTTCTGGCCTAGGCATGACAGTGGGCACCTTCCCCCAGCACCGGCTGGGCCCAGCGCCTATGTTCTGTGTTAGAAAGGTTTTTTATATATATATATTATATATATAACTACATATATATATATATAAATACATGTAATTTGGGGGGCCCTGTTCCTTGCACATTTTACAGTTACCTCATTTTTCCCATGTATGTATTTGAGAAAATGCTAATATATATAGAAAAAAATGGTTCTTAAAGCTTAAATGTGTGGTTTTTTTCCATTCCATTGGATTCACATTGGTTTGTAGCATCTAAATAACTAGTATGTTGTATTATATATATGTGTATACTGATTGAAATTTTTAACAGATTTGTACTTTTTTTAAAATGAAAGTTGCTAGTTCTGCTTGACCAAGTAGTGCAATCATTATTTTTTTTAATATTGTTGCTGATTTCAGAGGGATATTCACTAATAAATGTATGATGTATACCAAGAATTGCCCAAGCTGCCTTTGGTGAGAAGCAGAGGGTGGGGAAGATGGACAAGGTGGGGGTGGGAAGAGACAGTCCTGGCACTGGAGCTGGGCTTTAATCTGCCAGGCTGACTCATGTGACCTTCCTCACATTCGCAATAGGATTCTGTTGATAAGTTACATGGATCCACCTAGCTTCTGTGAGAGACAGCCCTTAGTGGTACTGGCTTTAATTTTTTGGCTTTTTGAGACAAGGTCTCGTGTAGTCCAGTGTTGAAGTTACCCTCTTTGTTCCTGGGACAAAGCAGTTGATGGGAGGAAAGGGTTTACTTCAGCTTACAGGGTCAAGGGGAACTTTCATCAAGGTAGAACAGAGGCTGGACATCATCACATCTTGTCACAGCAGCTGGGAGGGGACAGCAAGAGTGAGCTTCCTAACACTGGGAAGTCTGGACTATAAAGTCCCAGGGTATGTCCCCAGTGACACCTCCTCCAACAAGGCTCCACCATCCGGGGAACTGTGTATGAGGCTATAGAAGACACACCCAGGATGACCTTAGACTTGCTCTTTAGCTGAGGATAAGCTTGGATTCCTGATTCTCTTGAATCTACCTGCTAAGTACTTAGATTTGGGGGGTGGGGTAGGGTGTGATTTTGGTTATTTGAGGTAACAGGTTGGCCTCAAACTTGTGCAATCTTAATGCCTTAGCCCCCTAAGCGCTAGGATTGTAGGCATGCGCCACCATAACCAGCTCTGGCATTTGAGTTCTGAGGTAGTGGGCTGGGTGAGCACTCCCCTAGAGTGCCTTAAGTCTTGGGACCTGTCCCCAGCACCACAGAAAAAATCTGAGGTAGGTTCTGTTATTGTTGGGTCAGAGGGACTCAGGCCTGTCAAGGTCTCTCTTCTTACTTTTTAGGCATTTCTTGGAGGGAGATCTTTCTCCTGAGAATTTTTACAGAATTTCTAAGATTCAGCCATTAGGCCAACTTTGTCTCATGTCACACCCAAATCATTCAGTACTGCCTACTGGGCTCCAACAGAGTGACTGGCCAGGCCATACTCCAGAGAAACTTCGAGTGTGCATGCCTCATCTCTTGCCCCCCAAAGGGGCTGCATTCCTCTTATCCATGGTGGATAAGCTTGTCAGATGCTGCTCTTCAGGAGCAGTGAGCCGACATCGGGAAGCCTGAGAACCTTGTGCGTGGTGCCGCTATGGGATCCTTGGTCAGGCACTACTCTCAGTATGTGGAGCATCTGCAGATTAGGAGCCATGATCAGTTGAGATGCTCCCTAAGCGTCTTCAGGAGTCCAGCGATAGCATATTAGTTTGGCAGAGCAGGGGCTCAGTGGTAAGTTTAGTTGACACCATGTTGTAGGTAACAGGAGGCTATATTCCAGGGTTTCTGTGGCCTTGTGCTGATATACATTATAAACCTCTGGGAGTGGACTCTTGAGGCTGTGTGTCTGTATTTGGTTTGTTAGTTTGACTCAGCACACCCCAGAGCACAGTGAGAGATGGCGGATTTTAAAAAATATTTTTATTTGCAAGCTGAGAGACTGACAGAAAATGGGCGCACCAGGACCTCTTGCCACTGCAAACTCCAGATGTATGTGCCACTTTGTACATCTGACTTTTTACATAAATACTGGGGAATCAAGCCTAGGTCGTTAGTAGGTTTTGGGGACAAGCACCTTGACCACTGAGCCATCTCTCCAGCCCTACATGGTGAATTTATCAGTGGGAAGATTAAGTTCACAGAGCCCTAGATGTCTGAGAAAACTGTCCATGTAAAAAGATGGACATGGCCATACCTGCCTGTAACCCATCACTAAGTGGGGTAAGAGACAGTATCTCTGGGGCTCCCTGGTCAGCCAGTCTAACCAAAAAATGGGACACTGGGTTCAGTGCGAGACTATGTCAGAAAAAGAAGTGATACAGGACACCTAACATCTTCCTCTGGCCTCCACATGTGTGTACATGATGTGTGTGTGTCCACACATATACAAACTGAGGGCCTCGGCCCTAAATCAACCCAAGTACAAAGTTCCTGTTGCCAAAGTCCAGTATTTCCAGAGCAGAGATAGGCTTTATCACAAGGGCCCTGAAAGGCTGGAGGGGTGACTCCTTGGTGCTTGCAAAGCTTGCTGGCCAAGCTTCAGTTCCCAAGCACCCATGTAAGGCCAGGTGCAAAAGGCATCTGGCATTCATTTGCAGTGATAATAGAGCCTCTTTATTTTTAAAGCTGGGAGACTATCTTTTATTATTTTATTTTAGAGACAAAGGCAGGGCAAGAGGGAATGGGTATACCAGGGCCTCCTGCCATTGCAAACCAACTCCAGATGTATGTGCTACCTTGTGCATCTGGCTTTACGTGGGTACTGAGGAATCAAACTCAGATCCTTAGGCTTTGCAGGCAAGCACCTTAACCACTGAACCATCTCTCCAGCCCTCAATTTTTTAAAAGGAAACTAGAGACCTGAATGACGGGAAAGATCCAGTCAAGACAAGAGCCTTCCAGAGAGGGAGCATGTGCAGTGACTGGTACTCGGGTGGAGCACTGGAGCGAGCTGAAGCCACAGTGCTGTTTCCTTGGCCCTCAGCATCCCCTGCCTGGGCCTGGGCCTGGGCCTAGCAACAAAATGGGAAGGTGAGATAGCTTGGTGACCCTGCTGCAGTCTCTTCCTGCCGCCTCCAGCCCCCAGGTGTGATCCCCCAAAGCAGGAAGTAGAGAGTCTCTGTTCTTTGAGGGGGGACTTACTGAAGGGAGCGGGCAACCGCAACAGAACTTAGTCTTCTTGAATGGGGAAACAAAGATTGATTTCAGACGCACACAGAAGCCTGCAGTGCTTGGGAGGAAGGGGCTGGGGTGGCAGCCGTAAAGGAGGAGATCTCTCGCAGGGCACTGCCTCCTCTTCAAGCTTCTCTGAGGGGTGGAGGCTCCAGCCCAGGCTGACTGGGATTTACTATGTAGTCTCAGAGGGGCCTCAAACTCACTTCGATCCTCCTACCTCTGCCCCTCAGAGTGTGCTGGGATTAAAGACATGTACCACCATGCCCGCCCTTTCTTCTCTTCTTGGCTGTAAAACCAGTTTTCCTCATAGTTCCCACAGTAAAGGGAGGCTCAGAGAACATGACTGCAAAGCCAACTGGAGGAGGGATTCAGACCCAGGCCTGACTGCCCCGATTCTTCCTCCAGCGCTCCAGTGCTCTGCTGTCTCTGCCCTACTGAATCAGCGCCTCTTCCAAGAAGTGCCAGCCTTCACCCAGAGCCTGCTGGCTTTATAGCAGTGTCTCACCTGTTGGTTACTGGTGTCTGCTTCATAGACCCAGGGCCATCACATGCCCCATAGTCCCAGACCCCTAGGGGAAAAGAAGGGACAAAGTAGACATAAGTGAATTATTTTCTGAATAGATGAATAAATAAATGAACATTTCAATACTGGTCTTTTCTGAGAGAAAATATGTAGGAAGCTCACCCTAGCCATGGGGCCCCAGGGACTTTACACAGGCCTTGCCCTTTGTAGTGACCCAAAGTGCTTGTAGTTACATATGACCAGAAGCCCCTCATGAGAGGAAAGGGTTTATTTCAGCTCACAGTCTCAAGTGGAAGTTTCATCCTGGTGGAGAAAGCCTGGCAGAGCAGAGTCTGGATGTCACATCTTGTCACATCAGCTGGGAGGGAGCAGCAAGGGGGAGCTGGGCTCAGCTGCATGCTACTGTCTGAACAAAAATGGGTTTTATTTTAGCATTTGTGCAAACTTTGTGATTGTGTGGCAGGATTTCACTTTAGCTAGGGAACTCACCCTGTAACCTGGTTAGCCTTGAACTCCTGGTGATACTTCTACCTCAGCCTCCACTGTTGGGATTACAGGTGCTAGTGACCATGCCTGCATGATTTTTTGTGATTTTTAGCCATAGCAGACCCACTGGGGAACAAAAGATGTAGGTTTAGAAGGAACTGGAGCTGGCTGTGGTGGCTCATGCCTCTAATTCCACTGAGCCATCTCTCCAGCCCTATATATTGTTTTTAAAAATACTTTTAGGGCCGAAGAGATGGCTTAGCGGTTAAGGCGTTTGCCTGCAATGCAGAAGGACCAGAGTTCAATTCCCCAGTGCCCATATAAAGCCAGATGCACAAGAGGGCGCATGTGTCTGGAGTTCATTTGCAGTGGCTGGAGGCCCTGGTGTGCCCATTCTCTCTCTCTCTCTCTCTCTCTCTCTCTCTCTCTCTCTCTCTCTCTCTCTCTCTCCCTTTCTTTCTTTCTCTCATAAATAAAATATAATAAAAAATACTTTTATTGGGGCTGGAGAGATGGCTCAGAGGTTAAGGCACTTGCCTCCAGTGCCTAAGGCCCCCGGTTCAATTCCCCAGTACTCACATAAGCCACAAGGTGGTGGCCCTGGTGCTCTCTCTATCTCTATCTCTCTTTCTCTATATATATCTCTCTGCTAGAAAAATGAATGAATAAAATATTTTTAAAAATACTTTTATTGGCCAGGTGTGGTGGCACACGCCTTTAATCCCAGCACTCAGGAGGCCCAGGTAGAAGGATCACTATGAGTATGAGACCACCCTGAGACTACAGAGTGAATTTCAGGTCAGCCCAGGCTAGACACCCTACCTGGAAACCCCTTCACAAAAAAAAAATTTTTTAAGGAAGTTCAGTCGGTACAGTGTTTGCCTAGCATGCACAAAGTCCTGGACAGCATAAAATAAAATACAGCATGAAGGGTGCATGCCTATAATCCCAATCCTTGGATGGGGCATCCTCAACTAGTGAGTTCCCAGACCAGCCTGGGCTACCTGACCTTGTCTCAAGAGATAAACAAGCCAGGCACTCAGGAGGCAGAGGTAGGATGAGTGCCGTGAGTTCAAGGCCACCCTGGGACTACATAGTGAATTTCAGATCAGCCTGGGCTAGAGACCCAGAGCAAGATCCTACCTCAATTGAAAAAAAAAAAGAGAGAGAGAGAGAGAGAGAAAGAGAGAGAGAGCACCAGGGTCACCACCTTGTGCGTCTGGCTTATGTGGGCACTGGGGAATTGAATCGGGGACCTTAGGCACTGGAGGCAAATGCCTTAACTGCTGAGCCATCTCTCTAGCCCAGGAGGATCTTTGAGAGTTCCAGACCACCCTGAGACTACGTAGTGAACTCCAGGACAGCCTGGATAAGAGCAAGACACTACCTTGGAAAAACAACAACAAAAAGTTTTATTTGCATGGGACTGCATGCGAGTATGCTTTTGTGGGTTGCACACATGCCGTGATGTGTATGGAGGTCAAGGACAACCTCAAGTGTTTGCCTCCACCTTCAAGTGTCACACCTGTGTTGGAATCACAGGTACACAAGTCACTCTGCATCAGGCTTTACGTAGGTGCTGGGGAATAGCATCTGAGCCAACAGGCATTGCAAGCAAGTGCCTTTAACTGCCGAGCCAGCTCCCCAACCCCACATTTTAAAAATATGTTGATTCATTTGCATGCAGAAAGAGAGAGAATGGGCATGAGCAGGCCTCCAGCCACTGTAAATGATGCACATGCCTCTGGCTTTACGTGGGTGCTGGGTAATCGAACCCTGGTCATTAGGCTTTGCAGGCAAGTGCCTTAACCATGGAGCCATCGTTCCAGCCCCCACATTTTTTTAAAAACAAGGATCTGCCTCATAAGGAATACACACAAGCACAGAAACTCCAACTTGCTTTCTGGTTATATTTCTTCATCCCAAAGGTGGGTCCTCTGTCTCTGCCATCTGTCCTGCAGCTGCATTAAGCCAACCTTTCTGGGGTCTGGTGTTCAGGTCTGGGCCCTTCCTAATCTTCAAACATTTTATTTTAAGTAGCTAGAAGAGCTGCTGTGTCTGTTGCTTGGAACTAAAATCCTTTGGTACAGGCACAGAAAGTAACAGCTGTGTGCTGAGAGCACCGGGTATGAACAGTGCATGTGTCTTCATTGTACATCGTACCAGCTTCCGTTGAGAACTGCTCTCATTGCTGGTGCCGGAGTTCACCTGAACCCGAGTTAAACCAGAGTCTCGTGATTCTGAGAACACCAGAGGAAAGTGGTCCAGGCACTTGCCTCACACATAATATACAGAGGAATTAGCAACGGCCTATCGTGTGGCCTAGCTACAGACAGCAAAGTGCATGGTGTGTCCTGAGCGCAGTTAGGACACCCTAATTCTCTCCCTTCCAAAGCCTATGTCTCTCCTGCCGAATGTCTTCGGTGGCCGTGGTACAAAGTGCGATTCCTTACTTTGACCTCCAGCTGGTGGGAACATTGACCAGAGGACACTTACTCCTTATCAGTACCAGCTGGGGAACATTGGCATTCGGAGAGATCTTCTAAGAAGTTCACAAAGGACTGGAGAGATGGCTCAACAGTTAAGGTGCTTGCCTGCAAAGCTGAAAGACCTGAGTTCAGTTCCCCAGGACCCATGTAAAGCCGGTTGCATAAAGTAGCTCATGGAAAAAAAAAAAAAAAAGTAGTGGAGCTCTCCTTTAATCCCAACACTAGGGGGCGTGGTGGAGCGCACCTTTTTTTTTTTTTTGGTTTTTCGAGGTAGGGTCTCGCTCTAGCCCAGGCTGACCTGGAATTCACTCTGTAGTCTCAGGTTGGTCTCGAACTCATGGCAATCCTCCTACCTCTGCCTTCCGAGTGTTAGGATTAAAGGCGTGCACCACCACGCCCGGTTTGAGCTCATCTTTAATCCCAGCACTAACTAGGGGGCGTGGTGCTCTCTCTCCTTTAATCCCAGCACTAGGGGGCCTGGTGGAGCACTCCTTTAATCACAGCACAGGGAGACCGAGGTAGGAGGATCTCCATGAGCTTAAGGCCAGACTGGAACTACATAGTGAATTCCAGGTTAGCCTGGGCTAGAACAAGAATTTACCTTGAATCCCCCAAAAGTGGCCCATACATTTGGAGTTTGCAGTGGATGGAGATTCTGGCATGCCTGTTCTGTCCCTAGTTGCAAATTGTGTGTGTGTGTGGGGGGGGGGGTCAACAAAGAGCTGGAAGGATGGCTCAGCAGTTAAAGGTGCTCCCTTACAAAGCCACCAGGCAAAGATTCCGTTCACAGCCACCACATAAAGCCAGACACAAGGAATAGTGTAAGCCCCTTCCCCTTTGTGTTTGTAGTGGCAAGAGACCCTGGCAGACACACACAGATCATTTTTTTAAAGAAGCTAGGGGCTGGAGAGATGGCTCAGTGGTCAGGGCACTTGCCGGCAAAGCCTAATGACCCAGATTTGATACCCCAGAACCATGTAAAGCCTGATGCACAGAGTGGTGCGTGCATCTGGAGCTCATTTGTAGCAGCTGGAGGCCCTGGCATGCCCATATTCATTTTCTCTCTCTCTCTCTCTCTCTCTCTCTCTCTCTCTCTCTCTCTCTCTCTCTCTCTCTCTCTGCTTTTGAATAAATGATAAAAAGAAATCAATGCAAATGGTAATCAGATCATAGTTGCTGAAAGGTGACAG
>PVHP010011786.1:31879-44516 GCA_004024765.1 Zapus hudsonius
AAAAAAAAAAGACATTGTAACTTTGAAAAAATGAGAAGTCAAGATTCTCAGCTTCCGCCTCAGTGCTGGGATTACAGGAGCATCACCCTGTCCACTTGGGGGGGTGTGGGGGGGGCAGAGGCTAACGTCTTCTCTGGTTGGTCTCCACCTTTTGTATGGAGGCGGAGTCTCTCACTTGAACCTAGGGCTCATCAGTTCAGCTAGCCTAGCTAGCCAGCTTACCTTCGGGGATCCCAGAGCTCTGGGATTACAGTAAAGTGGCTCACTACACCCACCTGGCATTTACATGGGTGCTGTTGGCACCCAGACTCGGTGATTCATCCACTGAGCCATCTTCCCAGCAGCACCTTTTGTTGTTCTTATTTGCATATGTGTGTTTATAGGCATGATAGGGTCTCTTGCTGCTGCAAACACCAGATACACACACCAATTTTTGCTCACTTATTGCATCCGGCTTTCCATGGGTGCGGGAGAACTGAACACAGGCCATCTCCCAACCCCTGCCTGTGTTTTGGTTTTGCTCTGTAGCCTGGAATGAACTAGGTAGACCAAGATAGCCTTAAATTTGCAATGATCCTTGGGCCTCTGCCTCCCTCCCTCCCGAGTGCCACCTTGCCTGCCTCTGCTTCACTTCCTAAATTTTCCTACCATGAGGAAAAAGGTAATTAAACTATATTAAGGAAAAGTTTGTAAAATCTCTCTGTGTCACACACACACACACACACACACACACACACAAACACACACAAACACACTCACACAGGAGAGAGCTGTTAAGAACAGACGAAACTGGGCAGGAAGACGGTTCAGCAGTTAAGGCCTTACTGACAATGCCTAATGACCTGGGTTGGATTTCCCCATTACCCACATAAAAAGCAAGATGCCCGAAGTGGGGCATGGATCTGGAGTTCGTTTGCAGCAGCTAGAGACCCTGATGCACCCATTCTCTCTCCTTGGAAAAAAAAAAAAGAACCGACAAAACTATGCTAAGGGCTGGGGTGTAGCCGGCATGTACAGAGGCTCAAATTGGATCCGAAGACACCAACCAACAACATAACTATGCACAAGAAATACTCATATTGGTTAACAAAATGCAATTAAGTTTAACTTACCCTACACAATCTTGACCAGAAACTTGGTATTTCTTAAAAACAAACAAACAAAAAAAAAAAACTAGTAGGCAGAGGTAGGAGGATCACCGTGAGTTCAAGGCCACCCTGAGACTATAGTGAATTCCAGGTCAGCCTGGACTAGAGCGAGACCCTACCTTGATTAAAAAAAATAAATAAAACCTAGTTGTTATGGTTTGATCCAGGTGTCCCCCAAAACAAATGAATATGTTCTCAGTGATCGATCCTCAGCTGATGGCAGTTTGGATTTTACCACCTCAATGGAGCTGTGTTGTTGGTGGCAGGCTTATGGGGTTATAAGCCAGCTTCCCCTTGCCAGCGTTTGGCACACCTTCCTGCCACTGTTTGCAGTGCTGTGGAAGAGGTGATGTCCACCCCTCTGCTCATGCCATCATTTTCCCTACCAGGATGGAGTCTCCCCTCGAGTCCGTAAGCCTAATAAACCCTTTCCTCCACAAGCCGCTTTTGCTTGGGTTCTTTCTGCGCAACTAGAAAGTT
The DNA here is from genome assembly GCA_004024765.1 of Zapus hudsonius. Lineage (NCBI taxonomy): Eukaryota > Metazoa > Chordata > Mammalia > Rodentia > Dipodidae > Zapus > Zapus hudsonius. The sequence continues at coordinate 33,508 of PVHP010011786.1, forward strand.
GACTGCAACACTAGTTTTTGAGAGAGAAAGAGGCAGACAAGAGAGAATGGGCCCACCAGGGCCTCCAGCCACTGCAAGCAAACTTCAGACACACGTGCCACCTCCTGCATCTGGCTTTACGTGGTTGCTCTAGGGAATCAAGCTCGGGTGCTTCTGCTTTGCAGGCCTACATCTTAACTGCTAAGTCATCTCTTCAGCCCTTTTTCTTAGTTTTTGAGGTAGGGTCGTGCTCTACCCCAGGTTGACATGGAGCTCAGTGATTCTCCTACCTCTGCCTCCTGAGTGCACCACCACACCCGGCCTCCTTCTCCATCTTAATGCTGGCGTTAAACTTTCCCGTGTAAGCCAGGCGTGGTGGCACACGCCTTTAATCCCAGCACTCGGGAGGCAGAGGTAGGAAGATCGCCGTGAGTTCAAGGCCACCCTGAGACTACAGAGTGAATTCCAGGTCAGCCTGGACTAGAGAGAGACCCTACCTCGAAAAACAAAAACAAACAAACAAACAAAAACTTTCCCGTGGAGCTAAAATGTGGGCACCTTACTATATATGCAAATGCCTAAAGTAGATCTCATTTTTAACACTCAGAAGACACAGGAGAGGAGGAGCAGGTGACATCACAAAGCCATGTTGAGGTAAGAAGGGAAGATAAGTCCTGTGACAAGAGCTCCATTTTGCTCAGGAGCAGGCTGCTGTGGTAATGGGCCTCAGGTGGGCTGCCTTGCTGTAGAAAAGGAAGTTACCCAGAACTCAGTGCCAACTCCCAGGACTCCTGTAGGCTAGGATTTTGCTCAGTGGTTAAGATGCTTGCCTGAAAAGCTTAAGGACCCGAGTTTAATTCCCCGGTATCCATGTAGAACCAGATGCACAAAGTGGCACATGCATCTGGAGGCCGTGGTGCGCCCATTCTCTCTCTTCCTTCTATCTCTATCTGCTTGCAAATATATATATATATATATTTTCGGTTTTTCGAGGTAGGGTCTCCTTCTAGTCCAGGCTGACCTGGAATTCACTATGTAGTCTCAGGGTGGCCTTGAACTCATGGTGATCCTCCTACCTCTGCCTCCTGAATGCTAGGATTAAAGTCGTGCACCACCACGCCCAGCTTTTGCAAATATATATCTAAAAATTTATAATTGCAAAATGTTCATTTTTAGTGGCTTCTGCCCTTAAGTGAACAAAGTTCTTGCAGAGACACTTAACATGTCCACTACAAAACTGCAGCCCTCACCTATCTGGATGAGCTGCAGAATGGGGGGTGGTGACAAGAATCTGTAATTTTGGCTAGATGTGGTGGTGCATGCCTTTAATCCTAGCACAAGGGCACGTGCACGCGCACACACACACACACACCCGTAATTTACACGAATACTTTTTTGTTTTTTCGAGATAGGATCTCTAGCCTGGGATGATTTCAAACTCAGCCTCCCAAAGCTGACGGAAGGTGTGTGCCACCTCACCTAGCTACAAGTTCTTTGCACAGGAAAGATGGAAGGGAAGAGAAAAGATGAGGCTTAAATTTGAACAGAAACAGAACGATTGCAGGAAGGGAATTCCAGTGGCCTCAGTCTACAAGTACCTCAACTTGTACTGCACCCTGTACAAGTTGGGATATCAGAAGCCACTCTTCTCTGGCTAGCTCTCTGGAAGCACACAGCTCGCTCTGCAAACAAGAAACTGAGGCATTCAGACAGCACCTCTTCGAAACGCAGTCCTGCTAGATATCTTTTATGTACTTACCTGATTTCCTCTCCAAATTTCTAAAGCAAGTTGGTGGACAAGTGTCACCTAAAAGTCACATCCTACACAAAGGCTCTTCCTACTCACAGGGACACAGTATCTGTACCAAGAGCTACTTTAATTCATTTCTCTGGTTCTCCCTTGATTCTCGGCAAGGCCATGCTGAGTTAGTTTCCTTCCCCAAAGCCTTTCACATGGGAAAATATCTGCCATACTTTTTATAGACAGAAAGACCCACAGCTGATTGTAAAAGTTTTGTTATAAAACGTTTAATGTTAACCTACAATACAATGTAAACTTTTATGAAAAAACTTTGAAGTACACTAGGTTTCTTTAGGAAATTATTATGTTAACTATTCTGGGTGCAGTACAAGTTGGGGTACTGCATCCTGTGTGGATGGACTTTCCATTGCTGCATTCCTCCCACGTCCTAAGAAGAACCGTTGTAAGGTGGAGCTCCTCGTTCAAGCCCAGGGCGGGCGGTGATCCTCCCTGACTGCACTCAGGGATTAGCTCTCCTCAGTCCTCTGAAACTCCTTCCTTGGCCTTGGCACCAGGAGCAATTTTCAACAATAACTGCTCAGTTGAAGATTCTAGGCTTTATAAAGAGATATTCTCCTCCTGCTATCACTTTTCTGAACCTCATGGTGGAGGCAAGCAAGAAGGACTTGCTGCAGGAAATCCTGCATCAGAGGAAGAAAAGACCAGAAGAGCCCCACCAAGGCTGCAGAAATGCAACTGAACCCACCTGGCATCTTTGCTTGGTCCTTTCCCAAGGTCCCTCCGCTGGATCTCCAGCTTGTGGAGCATTGGTTATGGTGGATGACTTGCCCTGTGGAAACAGCGGCTGCATTCCAAAGCCGATTAGAAAGAATGAGCGGGTACCGCAGGTCACTGCTCCCCAGGGCCTTTTCTCCCTTGCAGGTCCCATCAAGCTCACGGAGGTCTTTGGGAGTAACACGGACAACGTGTGAAGGGAAATGGTGCCCAGGCAGGAGCACGAAGACAGGCACAGGGGTAAGAAAGCCGAATGGTTCTGAACGACCAGGAAGCCTGGCATGGTGGTGCACACCTACGCCCAACACTGAGGAGTTGGAGGCAGGAGGATCCAGCCTTGGATACATAGCAGGCTTGAGGCCAGTGTGAGTGATATGAGATCCTTTCTCTAAAAAATGGAGGATGGGGAAATAGACTAGAGAGGGGCATGCACTTCTGCTCAAGCCTCTAGTAAATGGACAGCATGCCCCAAGGTGTTCTGACCCTGTCTTACGATTTGGGCACCTGACATCCTTTTGTGGACAGTTACCAAAGGCAAGCGGCACCAAGCATACATTACAGAATGAGGTCACTGGAAGTCACAATTTCCTCAAGCAGGTGTGAGCAAGACGAAGGCCCTGGATCACTTCCTGTGCTGCCAGGACAACACGGGAGCTGAGACCAAGGAGAGGTGGTACATGAGCAGCTGGCCTGGCATTTGTCTTGCACCAAATGAGCCAAGTGGAAGAATGGAAAGCAGGCAAGAGAATAACTTTTCCTAGACCCCAAGTCTCCCCGTATCCCATCATGCCTCTCCAACGAGGGCCGTGGAGAGCAGGAAGTGGAGTAGAGAGAAAGACTTTTAGAGGTGACAAAACTGTCAAGTTGAGCTTGAACTTGAATGAACGCCCACACTTACAGCACGCTAGTAGCCACACTAACTTCAGAGGGCTGCATGTTACAAGCCCGTATTTTGGAATCTTGTCGGTGTGCACTGGCATTTGCTTATACTTAACTGGCCATCCACCTCCTGTTATCAACCCGACCTCAGATAAACATGGAGCTAAAGAACAGAAAACACAGATCTTGGTAATTCAGCATAAAGGAGAGAGGACAAAACTGCCCTGGCAAGCAGCCTCATCAGAAAGTGAGACGTGCTTCCCAACAACTTCCACAGGCTGGGACTCTTACCTTGTTTCAAGGCTTCTGGTACTATCCTAAAATCACCGCTACCACCCTTCCACAGAGGCCAGCTCCCTGTGGACTCTGCTGGTCCCTTGGAAAGACAACCAAGAGCAGCACGCATGTGCCACAGGAGGAATAAAGAGCTGCTGTCCTTTGGTTGAGGCCCTGTCACCACCGCCTGGCACAGGTGTGGGGAACTGCACACACATTTCCTCCCACTGTTCCAAGGGGGACACAGGTGACTAGAATGGACAGCAAGAATTGGACCAAAATGAATGATCCCTCTGGGAACACAAGAGGGGTAATAGCAGAAATAAGCACAGACTAGCCCGGGCACCTTTATTACACTGTGTGGGCTAGGAGCCCGGGGCACTGGTTCTGTATCAAATAAAATTAAGGAAAAAAACACACCCATGTCAGCCTCATTCCTTTGGTCATTACAAAGCAACAAAAACAATTAGTTATTCACAAACTGTGGCAGTTCAAAGAACATCTCCTTCTCTGCTCCCTCTTCCTCCAGAGGCGGAAGAAACAAGTCCTTGGGAGATGCTGCTAGCGCTGCTCCGTGGAGGGATCCACTTTTATTTTCTATAAAAGCAAGAAGAAATGAGAAGTAGTGGGAATGTCCCTTCCCCACTTGGGACAATGGTCGGGTTGAAGGTGAAGTCTCTGTTGGCTGGAAGGTGCGTGATAGAGGCTGTGGCACAGGTGGGCTTGCCGAGCAGGTACGTTCACTGCTAACCTTGCACGCACGTACACACAGGTTGTGACTTGCAGGCAGCATGGTTTCTGATCCTTCCTCAGGATGCAGCAGTTTTTTTAAAAAAAATATTGTATAATAATAATATGAATTTATCTCTCTCTTTTTTTATCTGTTTTTGCTTTCCATTTCTTTTAGGGATTGGGGTAGGAGGGGAGAAGGAAGAAAAAGTGTCATTCGTCTGTTAGGTCCTGAACAAAAAGAACTTCTGTGTGGCTGAGTCCCGCCTCCTGCAGTGTAGGGGGGTCGGGCCATTCCTCTGAAGGGACACAGGGCAGTACCCGCCTTGGAAAATTGGCTTCAATCTGAAACTTCTCAGGGCTTTCCTTCAAGGAGAATAAGAAGTCATGGATCACCTGCAAAAGTCACACAGGAAAAGAACAGCAATGAAAGAGACACCATGATGATGTCAAATGTCCCTAACTCTCCTATGTTAGGTGTTTCTAGTTCCCTTGGAAAATGTGTGTGGCACCCTTTTCAAGAATTTATACAAGGGGGCTGGAGAGATGGCTCAGCGGTTAAGGCACATGCCTCCAGTGCCTAAGGCCCCGGGTTCAATTCCCCAGTACCCACATAAGCCAACCCACAAAGTGGTGGCTCTGGTGCTCTCTCCCTCTCTCCCTCTCTGTCTCTCTCTCTATCTCTGCTTGAAAATGAATAAATAAAATATTTTTTAAAAAAAGAATTTATACAAGGGCTGAAGAGATGGCTCAGCAATTAAAGGCAAAGCCTGATGGCCCAGATTAGGTTCCCCAGTACCGACATAAAACCAGAAGCGCAAAGCGGTACATGTATCTGGAATTCACCTGCAGTGGCTGGAGGCCTTGGAGTGCCCATTCTCTTCTTTCTTTTCTTTTTTTTTTTTTTTTTGGTTTTTCGAGGTAGGGTCTCTCTCTAGCCCAGGCTGACCTGGAATTCACTATGTAGTCTCAGGGTGGCTCACGGCAATCCTCCTACCTCTGGGATTAAAGGCATGCGCCACCATGCCCGGCTTCACCATTCTCTTCTTTCTGACCTCTGACCCCACCCACATTTGCAAATAAATGATAAATAAAAGGACTTTTTTTTTTTTTGGTTTTTCAAAGTAGGGTCTCACTGTAGCCCAGGCTGACCTGGAATTCACTATGTAGTTTCAGGTGGCCTCAAACTCACAACAATCCTCCTACCTCGGTCTTAGTGCTAGACTTAAAGGTGTGTGTCACCACACCTGGCCAATAAAAGTATTCTTAGAAACAGTGTATATATAGGGCTTAGAGATGGCACAGTGGTCAAGGCACTTGCTTACAAAATTTAACCACAATTCAATTCCCCAGTACCCATGTAAAGCCAGATGCACAGAGTGGTACATGCATCTGGAGTTCATTTGCAGTGGTTGGAGGCCTTGGCATGCCCATTTTCTCTTTGTCTGTCTGTGTTTCTCTCTCTGCTTGCAAAGAAATAAAATAAATAACAATATTTACAAGCCCAACGCTAGTTCTTGTCTGAACCAATCATCTTTTTTCTTTGACAATCTGCCTGATATAATAAAACTAAACAGTTAAGCCAGGTGTGATGGCACATTCCTTTAATCCAGCACTCAGGAGGCAGAGGTAGGAATATTGTCATGAGTTCCAGGCCACCTTGGGACTATATAGTGAATTTCAGGTCAACCTGGACTAGGGCGATAGCCTAGCTCGAAAAACAAAATAAAACATCAAAATGTTACGGAAAATCTGTAAGTATACCACATGAAACTAGTTGTGATTTGCCAACATGGTGTTCCATCACCCTAAATACCTGCTACTTTGTTGATATTTTAGCTACCTCAAAATTGGAGAAATGGTTTTGCCTGTGTGTTATGTATCAGTTCCTGTGCCTGTGTGGAGCCCTATGAACTCGCCTGTGGCAGGATGCACTTTCCTGCGGTGGCTGGAGTAGGTGTCCTGTTCTACCACTCCTGTTCTTATTTGGATTGGAGTCTCTTACTGATCCTGGAGATTGCCGTTTTTTTCATAAGCTCTAGTGAATCTCAGATTTTTGCTCTTACAAGCCTGGGATTACAGATGTGTGTGGCCGTGCCCAGCTGTCTATGTGGGTTCTGGGGATTGAATTTGAGCAGTCTCTCAGGCCTCTTCACATCCTTAATGCTTGCATAAGGAGTGCTCTTAAGCCTTCTCTCCAGCACAACATTAGGACATTTACGTAACACTACCAAAATAAATTTAGTCATCTTTCAATATTCATGGAAGGATGGTTATAGATAGTCCCCCTTCTCAAATCCATAGATGCTCAAGTCCCTTATGTGAAACACTGTATTTATCCTCCTGCATCCTTTAATTCATATTTGGTGGTTTGAATATAAAACATCCTCCAGACTTAAGTGCTTGAATACTTGATCACCAGCTGGTGACGCTGTTCGGGAAGTTTGTAGAGTCTTGGTGAAGGCAGTATGACTAGGGAGCAGACTAAGGGGTGTTAATAGCCCAGCCTTGCTTGCAGCACTCAGTTCACTTGCTCTACTTCCTCCTTGCTGATGTGAAGACATGGTTGGCTGTCTGCTCCTGCCACAAGGAAACCTTCCCCAAAAAACTACAAAATGGAAGAGTGGGTGTGGTGACTGACGCACCCCTTTGATCCCAGCACTCAGGAGGCAAAGGCAGGAGGATCACTGTGAGTTTGAGACCAGCCTCAAATCATAGAGTGGGACTACAGAGTGAGTTCCAGGTCAGCTTGGGCTAGCTGCAGTGGGAACCTACCTCGAATCAAACCAACCAAACAAACAAAAAACCACCCTGTAAACGGGAAATAAACCCTTTTCTTCCATAAACTGCTTCTGATTGGGTGTTTTGTTCCAGCAATGTAAAAATAACTATTGCATGATGTTTAAGCTATTTATCATACATAATAGAATAAAAGTCTATGTAAATTACTGCTATATACTATTGTATAGGAAATGATTAAGAGGTCCGGGGAGATGGCTCAGAGATTAGAGTGCTTGCTTACAAAGCTTGCCAGCCCAAGTTTAATTCCCCAGTAGCCACGCAAAAGAAAATACACAACATGGGAATGACCAATGATATGTATGTTCTGATTCTCTCTCTCCCTCCCTCCATCCATCCCTCCCTCCCTCCCTCCCTCTCTCTCTTTCTCTAATCTATCCATTTTTCCCCCAAGGCAGGATCTCACTATAGCTGAGGTTGACCTGGATGCACATTGTGGTGCTTTCCTGCTTCATGGAGAAGGAAAAAAATCCAGAAAATTCATTATTTTGAGATGTTGAACAAAAATAGATGTCCCCCTCTACCCCCCTTATGTCCAGAAGTGTAACTCAGTGCTTCCAGGTCACTGGAAACAAACATGATTGTGCTTGCCTTTAATCCCATCACTTGGGAGGCAGAAGTAGGAGGATCACTATAGTTCGAGGCCACTCTGAAACTATAGAGTGAATTCCAAGTCAGCCTGGGCTAGAGGGAGACCCTACCCCCAAAAGCTGAAAAAGGAAAGAAATAACTGCTCTGATCTGACAGCAGAGCTGGAGTAATCTTAGTTGTCCACTGCACCTTGTGTCCACTACCATCACACCATCTCTCCGTTTTCCTCCCTGTTCATCAGAGCAGCAAATACACTAACAAGTCTTTGAAGAACCTATAAACCCTTTTAAACTTAATTCTACAGTATCACCCCACTTAGGTGGTTCCTACCGTTAGAGACTGTGAAAAGTGGAATCGCCTCTCTACTCGAGAATCATTAGGTAATTTGAAAATGATCTTGACACTTTCAGGGTCATCAGGGGAAGGCTCAGGAGGCAGGCGTTCCAACTTCCTTTCCTTTTCCTCCTGTAAGGTCTATAGAAATACAGAAAAAGGTGAGGCTATGGCTCACATAGAAACAAGAAACCAGGAATACAATGACCAGTTAGATTTACTGTGCACAGAGAAGAAAAATTAATGACTGATTGCTGTAAGACAATCTTCTTGGCAAGAAACGAGGGACAACTTTTGTATCACATGCATCACCGATTTTGTTCCTTGAGGAAACAGACTGGCTGAGACAAGATGGTGAAGAAAGTACCAGTGGGCTATGGCAAGGAAGAAATGTCGCCCATGCTCTCAACACAGCAAACCCGGGGTAGAGGCAGCACCTGAAGCCGCCGCTCCTCCGCCAGCTTCTGCTGCTGCACCTCCTCCTCCTTCCTCCGCTTCCGCTCCCGCTCCTCTCGCTTCTTCCTCTCCTTCTCCTGGTCGGCCCTGAGAGAGGCCAGGTATGCTTCATCCTGTTGCTGCCTCAGCACTTGGGTCTGGTTCCTTTCTTCCCTGTAAACAAATCAAAACCACCAACTTCACAAAGCTGTCTTCCATTCCTCCCTCTCTTCCTTTGAGGTGCTGGAGATGGAACCAGGGCCACCTGTCTCCTGTTTTCTTTGTGAAAAGGTCTCATGTATTTCAGGCTGGTCTTGAACTTGAGCTAAGGATGACCTTGAATTTCTAATCCTCCTGCCTCCACCTCCTTAGTGCCAGCTGGGGTTACAGGTGTACACCACCACATCTGATTTATGTGGTGCTGGGTATCAACCCCAGGGCTTCTCACATGGTAATGCAAGCATTCCATTAACTGAGGTGTATGCTAGCCCACTGGGGTATATGCTAGTCCAGAGTATAGCTCCATTTTTTTCTTATACTAAAAATTTAGGGTAGGGTAAAAATGTTGATCCCCTAGGATTTTTAAAACAGAGAGAATGGCAGAATCTGAATGAGCCATACTTCCTCAGTTTATTTTTAGAAAAACAGATTATAGCAAACTTTCCTCTTTCTTTGTAAGTTTTTGTAGTTTTATTTGTAAGGAGGGAGGAGGGAGAGGGAGAGGGAGAGGGAGAGAGGGAGGGAGGGAGGGAGGGAGGGAGGGAGAGAGAGAGAGAGAGAGAGAGAGAGAGAGAGAGAGAGAGAGAGAGAGAGAGAGAGAGAATAGGCATGCCAGGGCCTCCAGCCACTTCAAATGAACTCCAGATGCATGTGCCACTTTGTGCAGCCAGTTTTAAGGGAGTATTTGGGAATTGAACCTGCGCTGGCAGGCTTTTTTTAACCGCTGAGTCATCTCCTCAGCCCATACTTCCAAGAATTTAAAATTTAATCTAGAACTGGGTGTGGTGACACACCTTTAATCCCAGTACTTGGAAGGCAGAGGTAGGAGGATGGATGTGAGTTTGAGGCCACCCTGAGACTACATAGTGAATTCCAGGTCAGCCTGGGCTAGAGCGAGATCCTACCCTAAAAAACAAAAACAAGCAAAAAAAAATTTCATCTAAGGAAATCATTACAAATTGAAAAATTACCCCCCTATATGTTATTTGTAATAGTAAAAACCTGAAAAGCACACTAAAAATCTAACTGAATAGTTTGGTAGCTTGGATAATTATTATTATTAAATAAAATGTTTTTTATTTTTCCTAACTTTTAAAATGGGAGCATTTTAAAATTTAGCCAGTCTTTACACCAAGTGACTTCTTCGTTGGGTCTCAGTTCCCTTCAATGTAAGATACTCTTGTTCTGGAAGGCAGTTAGGTTTGCATCAGTCCTTTTGTCCAGATAATAGCCAAGGACAAATCCCACAGGGACAAGTGTATGAACCCAGTGGTCACCCACAAGCTGAAGTAAGTTCATCATGGTTGCTGCAGCCCAGGTACCTGCGACCAAGGGCAGCAGCAGGGAGCTGCCCCCCCCCATTGGATAAATTATAATGAATTCAGATAGTGGGCTATGTGACAATTTCCAAGATGTGGCAAAGTCATTATAAGGAAGCTGGAGATGGTGCTCAATGGTGTACTGTTTGTCTAGTATGTGAAAGACACTGGATTTGATTTCTCAAACTAAAACCAGGGGAGGGGGGCTGAGGAGATGGCTCTGTTGATAAAGTGCTAGTTGTACAAGCTTGAGGATCTGAGTTCAGCTCCCCAGGACCTGAGGAGAAACTGGGCACAGTGGAATTCACCTATAGCTTAGCACTGTAAAGGCAGGGACAGGAAGATCCCTGAGATTTGTGGCTACCTAGTCTAGCCAATTGGTGAGCTGCAGACTCAGCAAGAAAATCAGACTCAAATATGAGAGGTCAACAGAGAGAGAGAGCTGATGTCAGTCTCCGGGCTCCATACACATGTCCATGTGTGCACACACACTACATACATGCCAAAATAAGAAAATGAGGGCTGGAGATTGCCCAGTGATTAAGGTGCCTGCCTGCAAACCCTAACAAACGGAATTCAAATCCTCAGTACCCACATAAAGCCAGATGCACAAAGTGGAAGCTCTGGCATGCCTATTCTCTCTTTGGAAATAATTTTTTTTTTCAAGGTAGGGTCTTGCTCTAGTCCAGGCTGACCTGGAATTCACTATGTAGTATCAGGGTGGCCTTGAACTCATGGTGATCCTCCTACCTCTGCCTCCCGAGTGCTGGGATTAAAGGCGTATGCCACCATGCCCGGCTCTGGAAATAATTTTTTTTAAAAAAATATTTTATTCATTCATTTTCAAGCAGAGAAATACAGAGATAGAGATAGAGATAGAGATAGAGAGAGAGAGAGAGAGAGAGAGAGAGAGA
>PVHP010011787.1:0-21326 GCA_004024765.1 Zapus hudsonius
CTCCCATCTACCCGCTGGCAAAAGCTTACTTGCAACATCTGATATTTGAAGAAGCTTTAAAACATACTAACTACACATTCCTTTAGGTACCTAAGTTAAAATGTTTCTGGCTTCAATGTAAATATTTCAAAAACAAGGTATCTCCAGGAGCCTCCCTCCCACAGAGTCTCTCTCACTAAGATGCACTATAATGGAGGTAAATACATCCTCACTTGCTTATTCTGACATAACATGTAAATGAATGTCGGATGCCCTTGTTGAAGATCAGAGATGGAGGTGTGAAGAGAGAGAAGGGACCCATACTTCTCAGACATTTAAGGAGCAACTCAATTATTCTCAGTTTTTTGTTAGGTCTGAACTTCTATAAGACATCGTTTTCTGGGGCTGGAGAGATGACTCAGTGTATAAGGTACTTGACACACAAGTGTGAGTTCTAGGGTTTGGGTCCTGAGTACCTGTGTTAACGCTGGGCGAGTGTGGCAGTTCACCTGTTACCCCAGTGCTCAGGAGGCAGAGACAAGGGGCCCTCTTGACAAGCTGGCTAGCTGGAGTAGCCCAATTGTCAAGTCTGGGTTCAAGTGAGAGTTCCAGATTCTGTAAGTAGAATGGAAATTGATTGAGGAAGATACTCAACATCACACATGTACACCACTGGACACATGTACACATGTGCTTATGACCTCACATGAACACCACACACGTACACATGCAAAAATAGAAACACAATATTATGCTTTATAATGATAAGGTTGATACTATTTTTAATATACTAGGTCAAGTAAAATGATAATTAAAATCAACTTTGCCTGTTACTTTTGCATTTTATTAGGTGTGCCTACTGGAAAATTAAAAACACGTATGTGACTTACATCACACTTTGATTGATTCCTTGGTTCCTGAGTCCAGGAGTTACATTTAGCCCAGCTATTTATAGTGACACCATGTTTAGCATGCTGTGGGGGGAATATAGATAGTTTATTTAATGAAGGAAATATGACCATGACTACCAGGCTTGCTGCTGATCAGAACTCAATCTTACTCAAAATCACAGAGGTTTCAGTACTTTAGAAGTTTCTATTTTTGCACATGTATGTGCGTTGTGTTCATGACATTGTTTGCACTTGGTCCTCAAAATCCAGTGTGTATTTTACACTGACAGCCCATGTCAATGTGAACTATGGCATTCCAAGTGCTAAGAAGCACGTGTGTGAAGTGCTTTTAGCTACTTCTCAGTACAGGTGTAGGTTGTGCACACATGTACAATTCAATGTGTATCAATAACACATGTAGTGTTCAGCAGACACACTTAGTGGGTGACTGGGTAGCAAAGGTACCACATAAAAATGCAAGAAAGAAGAAAAGTGTCACAGAGGGAAAAAAAGAGAATTGATCAAGACCTGGAAAAAATTCATAATAGCAAAGAATTGGAATCAACCCAAAGGCCCATCACTGGACCAATGGATATCAAAGTTGTGGTACATATACACTATGGAATTCTCAGCTGAAAGGAAAAATGAGATAATGACATTTAAAGAAAAGTGGATGAACTTGGAGCAGATCACGCTTAACAACCTCACACAAGAGCAGAGAGCCAAGTGCCACATATTCTCTCCCTCATATGTGGTTCCTAACCATGTTAAACCAGAACATTAAGAAAATCTGTCTGTGAATGGAGAGACAATAGAAAGGGAATGGAAAGAATTGGGGGGATGAGAGAGGAAACTCATACAGTAAACTAAACTAATAATGAATTGACACCATAAAACCCAAGCTTTTATACAGTAAGCTCCTGAGGAAGCTGAGGGCACCACCTGGTATGAGGGGCCATGAATAGAATGAGAGGAAGCCTAACCTCAAGAATAATTGCTCAGGCCTGCATCTCCATGTCCCAATTATTAGTTCCTTCCCACACTGAGCTGTTGATCCCACGAGGTCCCCAAAACGAGATAGACTTCTGTCAAAGCTCTTGAATACCTGCCCCATGCCTAAGGTAAGACCCTATTGCTGAAGAAATCACAGAGCGCCATCAAACAACACCAAGAGATACTGCTAGATCTAGAATGGTAACCAGCTCCCAGATGGTAGAATGTGTAGCACTGGAAGGTGTTGCATGAGCTGTCAGGGGAAATTAGTCAATGATATTTGGAGAAAGCAGAGAACACTGATATACAATACAGATGGTTGTCACAAGAATGCTGAATACACAGCTGTATGGAAGAGACCAGCATGTCAAGAAATGCCCATCTGTGCATTAGTGGCATTAAACCTAGGAGGGTAATCAATGGCTTACTGATTGGCTAAGAGATCCACTCAGTGACAAGGAACCCTTAACTGGAACTGGGATCCATGGCAAAATCCTATGGGAACCAAGAACCTGGGCTCTAAGGAGAAATTCCCACTACCAGAGAGCTACAGAGAGGCTATGCCTATTAGAATCTTGCCAAAATAGCAATGCTTGTCTCATTTTAAATACTGATCTCACCGATGGAGATTCTGTTTGTAGTTTTCAGAAGACAGTGAGAGAGGCAGGAAGAACCCAACTCCACCAAGACATGGGATGATGGCTGACATCCTGGCAGGAGATGAACCACCCCTGGCCTATCACACAGGGCCCAAATTAAACCTATGAGAAAGTGGTGAGATAAACAGGAGACCAATCAACACAGCAAGTCTGATAACCCATGAAAGTCAATGGAGACAGACACCAACACAATCCAAACTAGAAGTCCAGAGACACGTAAGATCTCAACAACAAAGCAGACTTAAAACTCACCCACCATGACTCAGGGAACTGAGGGGAAGAGGAGGCAGAAAAAATGTAAGAGCCATGGTGGGTGAGAATATCCAGAGACATCTTTCCTTCTGTCAGCAACAACACACAAAGGGGGAAGAAAAAAAAACTGGTTCCCTCTGGTGCAGTTCATAACCTCCTACCCTATGGACAGATCCTGTATGCTCACTGAGGAGGGACCCCAGTGGGTAGGAGACAGAGGAGGGAAATGGGAGCACCATCACAATATTGCTCATACAATGTATATAATTATTCATAATAAAGCTATTATTTTTTAAATGGAAAAAATCAGCAGCTAACCGATTCAACAAAGAATGAATATAGGCAAGAGAAATATCTATTACATGTGCTTTGAAAATTAGCAGCAACACACATACAAAAAGTGTATTCATGAACTGCTTATGTCTATAAATACGATGAAAATTCTAAAGTGAACTCTAATCAAACTATCAGCAGAGTTCAAAAATAAATAAAATATTGTCATTCCCTAGAAGCCCACCACATGTGTGTTTCTGGTCACATTCTATCTCTAACCACCCTAGAAAAATTGTTCCAATTTAAGAGAATCATTGCTTTGCTTTTACTTATAGTTTTACAATCCACAAGGACAACTCTAAATAATATAATTTCCTTTTACTTAATCCTGAACTGCTCTGCGATTCCACTGTGCTTGGTTTCCTCTTGATTGGTGAGCACGTCCATGAGTGGCCTCCACTTGTTATATAATTGAGCCTACTATTTTATTGTGACAACACTGCAATGCACCTCTTCTACTATTATTTGCCTGTGTGTGGAGTTTGAGCAGTGTGGTGTGTAATGTGACATGTTTTTGGCACAGGCAGGAATTGTGCACAGGAGACTGCTTCCTGCGAATGGAGAGGGCCAGGTGTCCTGCCACTATCCTCAGCACCAAGCTGCTGTTGTCATCCAACAAGCTCAGTAATTCTGTAGTCTTCTCCCCCAGCTACACACACACACACACACACACACACACACACACACACACACACACTCACGCACGCACACGCACACACGCACACACGCACACACGCACACACGCACACAGGACTGGGATGACAGACATGCATGGCAACACTAGCTTTTTATTCTCATATTAAATGTGTGTTAAATGTGCATGTTAAATGTGTGTGCTGAATGTGTGGTGATTGCACACGCATGTGCTGGTGCAGCACCCCATGTGCTGATGTAGGAGAACATCTAGCATTCTCTTCCATCCCTTACCCATCCGGTTTTTCCTTTGCAATGGAGTCATCCTGATTCCTGAGCCTATTCCCAAGTCTCCATTCTCCTCTTCCCACAGTGCTGTTTTACAGACATGTATGACCTTGCCCAGATGTTTAGAAAGATTTGAACTCAGGGGGTCTCAGCCCCCATCAGGCCATCATGCTTGAGCAGGAGTGCACTTAACCACTAAGCCTTCTCTCTGGTAATACGCCCAGCTTTTTACTTGGTGCTGGGGAGTTGAACTCAGTGGTCTCAGGCCCTCATGCTTAAGCAGCAAGCTTAGCACTGAGTCATCTCTATGGCCCCCATTCAACTTCTAATGAGCATTCAAGTTGGGGAGAATGGTGTCGTGTTCATACATACAATGCATAGATGCCTATATATATATATATATTCATTCTGTCTCAAGGTTTCACACATTTTTTGTAACTGGCTAATACCTAGAAGTGAACTGATTGGTAAAGGGAGAATTTTCAATACCCTCTGTGACAAGTGATCACATGGTTGCATCAAGATGGCTTCCTAGCCATTGCCAACCAACTGCCAACAGTTCAGAAAAGTCCTATTAATCACATCATTGCCAATTTTGCTCTTATTAGACTTGAAAACTTTCACCAAATGAGTGCATGCATAGATGGATTATATTATAGACTGGATTTGCATTTTTTATTTTCTAGTAAAAAATAATTTGGGAGCCTCTTTATGGTTTGGGGCCTCATGTGTTTTCTGTATAGTAGCTTTTCAAAGATCTGGCCTGTTTCTCTCTCTCTCTCTCTCTCTCTCTCTCTCTCTCTCTCTGTGTGTGTGTGTGTGTGTGTGTGTGTGTGTGTGTGTGTTTATTGATCTGGTCAATTACTTACATACTCCAGAAAAATAAGTTATCTATTATTACAAACATCTTGATTTCTTTTCTCTCTTTTTATGTGTGTGTGTGAGAGAGAGAGAGAGAAAGAAAGAGAGAAAGAGAGAGAGACATAGGGTATGTATGTGTCATATACATTTGGAGGCCAGATGAAGACATCATGTATCCAAATTAATCACTCTTCCACCTCATTTGCCTGAGTCAGAGCCTCTCAGTGAAGTGGTATTTGGCCATTTTTTGTTTAGATTGGATGACCAATGAGTCCCTGCGGCTCTTCTATATTAATTCCGTGTGTGTGTGTGTGTGTGTGTGTGTGTGTGTGTGTGTGTGTCTGTGTGTGGTTTAAAATATCTTATCTATTTCCTAAAATAGTCTTCTATTCCATCATAGTGTTTCAAACACTTTTAATCTATAATATGATTAGCTTTTTATTTTTAGTCCTATAATTCTGGTGTTGAGTTTTGTGAGAATTGTGGAAGATGATGTAATTCTATATAATTTGGCATTATGTCAGCCATTTGTGAAAAGACCATGCTTCCTCATCACTCCACCTTGTCAATTCTGCCATAAATCATATGTTGGCATGTTTGTGGTCTGTTCTGGGCTTTTTAATTTATTCCAGTGGTCTCATTAATGTCTCAGAACGTAATCATTCCTTACATTAAGATATTTAGTAGAGAAAAGACTCTGAAATTTTTCTTCTTCAAGAGAGTTTTGTTATTCTGGCCACTGTCATGTTCATACAAAGTGACTTTGTCAACTTTCACAAAGAGAAGGATGAGAGGAAAAAAAGAAAAAGTATCCTTTGGATCTTTAATTAGCATTGTACTACTTTCTAGATCAACAGAAGAAAATAGGTATTCTATAACACAGCATCATCTGCGTACACTCTAAGGATTTTTGACCTTTAAAACTCTTATTTAAAGAGCAATATTTGAAATTTGCTCTGCAGAGGCATTTTAAAAAAACGTATTCTTATATTTAAAAGTAATATCTTACAATAACAACCTCAATTCAAATGTTGCACTGGTCTGATTGTTGCTGCTGTAACGAAATACAGATGCTTTCTCAATTTAAGATCCTTTGTAATTCCAATAACTATATATAGATGCTTTTAATATTCTCCATCCAAAATTAAATTATGTCATCTGTGAAACACAGTGGTTTGTTTATAGACTTTGCTCAGTTTTTCTTATTGTCTGACCAAACCCTCTAATGTGGCGTGGAGCAGCACTGGGGGCAGTCACGTGGTCTGCTCAATTTTCACACACTTCATACTGTGCCTTTTAGTAACTCTCTCTTTACATTTTCTGACAACTGTTCACCTATTTTTGATGCATTAGTTCATTTTCATTTATTGCAATCACTTGTACACTTAAGTCTGGATTTAAATTTCCTATTTTATTGTGTTCTCACTAATTCAGCTCTTCAATGTTTTATTTTTTTCTTTCCTTGTTCCTTTTTGAATTGATTAACTCCACTTTAATATTCCACTTTACTCTGAGTTCTTATCATTTTAATGATTTCCCTAGAAATTATCTTAAGAACCTATAGTACATACAAGTGAAGTGTTAATTCATTAGTACATTTCTCTTCTCTTCTCTCTATAGAGTACAAGAATTTTAGAGCCTTTCAGCTTTGAATCTGTCCTTCCCACCACACACGATTTTGTCTCATACATTGATTTGACCTCAATGTGTGCTTGTATGTGAGCTTCCACAAGACACAGCTCCCAGCAGTGTATTTGAGATCAACAGCACCTCTGGCTGTTCTACTTACTTCCCTGGATCTCTGCCATCTTGACTGAGATTTGTTCTGAAGTTTTCTGTTGTTTTACTTGATCTTTCGTGTCTTTAAGTATTTCCTGAATGGGTAAATAAAAACCAATTTTTGAGACCATCAAATTCATCTAAAGTTAACTTAAATGAAACCTGACGAGACCTTAGACAAAGACAGGGATGGTGTGTAGAGTCAGACAAGGATGTCTTAAGAAAGATGAACTACTGATTTGGATTCCCAAGTTCAAGTGAAAGGTGGGAGATAAATGTTACTTCTACGAATTTAATACCAAGAAAACTTTGTCATCGTACAGTAATTTCAGGCTCATAAAAGTAATTTGCCCTCTCTATGGTCGTAAGATGGAAAAATTAATTCTCCATTCTTCCATTGGCTTCTGTTTTTAGTTATTTTGTTCTTACAAATGGCATTTAATATGGTTTATATATTTGTAAATTAATGGTATGTGTAATTTTTAGTATTTAAGCTTTTTACTCACTTTAAAAAATAAATAGAAGCTGGGGAGATGACCCAGAAGTTTATGGTGCTTGCTTGTAAAACCTGTAGGCCCAGGTTCAATTCCCCAGCATCCACGTAAAGCCATATGCACAAAGTGCTACAAGAGGCTTGTGATTGTTTGCAGTGGTAAGAGACCATGGACACACACACACACACACACACACACACACACACACACACACACACAGATCAGATGTTGTTGCAGTCAGCTTTGATGGAGAAACAGTAGCTTGTGGGAAGAAAGACTATTTCAGGCTCACAGATTCCAGGGGAACACCATCAGCAGTGGGAGAAGCTTCCTCACTTCCGTGATCCAAGCAGAGAGAAACCATCAAACAGCCAGCAAGCACCAAAAAGCACCAACCATCAGCCAGAGCTCTAATCTGTTCTCCACACACCTTAGTGCTGGACTCCACATTCCGCCCCCAGTGACAAGCCCCTTTGTAGCAGGGATCTACCTGCTAGGGAATCAGGTTGCAATTCAATTTTCATAAATCCCCTAAGTCTTTGGGGCCATACCTTGAAACTTCCACAGATGCTTTTTATATATATATATATATATATATATATATATATATATATATATATATATATATTATCACTATTGTCAAATATTTGGAATTTAACAACTTGTGCAAGCAAAGTTTATAATGTGTTATAATATGTGAATATAAGTTGCCTGAATCTTGAGGAGTTGTGACATAACTCTGGATTTAATTTCTATTTTATCTCCAGCTCCCTACCCCCACCTGTAAGCTCTATCTACCTGAAGAAATGATCACATTCAACTCTCTTAGCTGGTCCTTTTAATATTTGCCACAATGTTCATAAAGAATATGCTTATAATCCTACTCACCATTTTCACCTTTCTTTTATGAAGACAGTGAGCAGCTCTCATATACTCTGGTAGACACACGCACGCACGCACACACACACACACACACACACACATACACACACATACGGAAGTAATATTTCCTTTCCCTTCATTTTCCCAGTCTTCCCATTATGATGATCCTCATTGTGAGGCATTGTAGTTCCCTTCTCATGGCTGGGACAAAACACCCAACCAAAAACAGCTCGTGGGGAGAAAGATTATTTTTTTTGGCTTACAGTCTTGAGGGAAAGCTTCATGTGGGAATGCATGGCATGAGCTGAGGCTGGGCACTGCTTCTGAAATAGCAGGTGGAAAACAGCAGCAGGAGATGGAGCCAGATAGTCATTTAACATCCCTAAGCCTACCCTCAACAACACATCTCCTCCAGCAAGGCTCCACATCCCAAATTGTCAATAGCTAGGAACCAAGCATTCAAAACACATGAGGTTAAGGGAGACATCTTATTTAAACCACCATAGGTATTAAGATGTGGGACCAGCTGGGGCCTTTAAGAGATGGTGAGTGAGCTCATGCGGGCTTAGCTCTCATCAGTGAATTCATAGATTCTCAGAGCAAGTCAACTAAAAAGCTAGTTTATACTCTGTCTCTTGCATGTGCTCCTCTTTTCAGGAGATGTGCTCTGCCTCAGGGTGCTGCAGAGTCCTCACAGCAAGGGTGCTCTCACTAGGTGCAAGTCCTCAACTTGGCCTTCCCAGTCTCTTGAACAAGAAGATTTTACTTATTGTTTCTTATTTGTAAGCTTTCCAGTCTCTGGCATTTTGTTAGAACAGTGTAAAATAGAAAACCAATACATATACATATGTTACAATTTTTCAAACTAAGTGAGAATATATGATATGCCATTTTCACTTAAAAATTATGTGTTTGTATGTTGTGTATGTGTGCAGACAAGATGGGGGAAATGGCTGGATTCAATTCATTACACTTTGTTCATGAAAAGATGGTTTCATTCACATTTTAAAGGAGTGCTAAAGATTTGGAAAACATGGTATATACAGAAACATGAAAAGGTGCTTGTTAACTAAAGGACAGGAAAAAAAAATGACTGGAAACTTTAGGGAAAAAAACTGTGGTGTGTGCCCTGAGTGCCTGCTCGTGGAGGCTGGAATAGAACATTGGGTTCCTCCTCTGATTTGTTTTATCTTTTTTTGTCTTTTTGTCTTATGCTTTGTTTCCTTGATATGGAGTTTCTCAATAAATCTAGAGCTGTAGATTTTGGTTAGAGTTGTTGAGGCGTGAGCCCCACAATCCTCCTTGCTCTACCTAAGGACTGTGGTTACAGACGTGTGTGGCCATGTCTATCTAGGAATCAAACTCAGGTCCTCATGCTCTTCAGCAAACACTCTTACCCACTGAGCCATATCAGTATTCATTCTTTCTACAGTGTGATTGTTAGGTTTTGTTGTCAACTTGACCATTTTAGTCATCTTGGATGGGTCACTGAGGATGTTCACAGGAAGTCAGCCCTCTCAGTAGGGGGCAGAATGTAAGGAAGCTCAGGGAAGCTGGAAATGAACACCCTTTCCTGGGAGGGCAGTGCAGGAAGGAAATTCCGGACACTCAGGAAGCCAACAAGTCTGGGATAAGGGTTCAAGACCTTCCCCTAAGGCTATATAAAGAGGAAGAAAACCTTCTCTTCCCCCCGCCCTCACCTGCCTGTTTTACTGTTCTCTGTGTGGTGTTGGTGATGGTTTTCTCCTCTGCTTGGTTGGACCTGTGAAAGAGGACCAGCCTCTTTTGCCATTATGGAACTTCCCCTGAATCTGTAGATTCAATAAATCTTTCCCTCCCATAACTGTGCCGGGCTTGGAGGTTCATCCCAGCAGCGTGTGCCTAAGAAAAACAACTTTTTAAAAACTTTTATTGACAGCTTCCATACATACAGATAAGATACCTTGATCATAATGCCTTTGCACAACTTCATTTTCCATCTCCAGAATCCCCCCTCACTGAATCCTCACTTCTTTCTAACTAGTCTCTCTTTTATTTTGATGCCATCATTTTTCCTCCTATTAAGCAGGTCAGCTACAAAGAGGTCATGAAAACCATGGCGACGTTGTGTCTGGAAGACAGTATTGTAAGCACTCCTCCCCTTCCTTTGGTTCTTATATTCTTTCCACCACCTCTTCCACAATGGTCCCTGAGCCTTGGAGGGTTGAAATGCCATTTGTTTTACCTAATGTTTACAGTCACTTCCTTACTTCTGTGTGCTTTTCTGTATACTATGTTCCCCCACCCCCAGCCCTCCTGTAGAAATGTAAATAAACCATCTTTTCATGATCAAAGTGGAATGAATTGTATCTAGTCATTTTTGTTTTGTTTCTCTTTTGGAGCCCCATAGCCTTCAGCTTCCGTCTGGGCTCTTCTCGTCACAGCACTTAAGACACAGTCCTGTGTCCTCTGTCGACCTTCTTTTGCTATGTCCATTGACTTCTTCTTTACTCTCTCACTCATAAGGATCACATCCTCTTGGAGGCTTTAAAAACTGTTATTATTTATTTTCAAGGAAAGAGAGAGATTGAGAGAATGGGCAGACCACTGCAAATGAACTCCAGATGAATGCACCACTTTGTGCTTCTGGCTTTATATGGGGAATTGAACCTGGGACAATAGGCTTTGCAAGCAAGCACCTTTGGTTAAAGCCTGGAACAACAGGCTTTGCAAGCAGCACCGTTGGTGCTGAGCAGTCTTTCCAGCCTGATCCTGGAGTCTTTTTTTTTTAATAAAAGATACTTAGACACTTTCAGAATGTTTGAAAATTTACCTGTCCCAAGATGCCTTTATTCTTCTAACAGTAACTAATCATATCTTCATCCTGTAGATTAACAGGTTAAACTAATCTCAGAACTTTTCGGTATCATTTTGTTGTAGTTTAGCTTTTAATTTTGCTTCTTCAAAACTAGTTCCATTTAATTACTGATCATCGGACATTGTTGTTCTCTTTTCTGAGATCTCACAATTATTTGATTGAATGTGTGGTTTTCATTTTTATCTGGCCCTCAGTGGACCATTTTAGGCTGTAAATGCATGTTCTTCAGTATTTGAAAATTTCCTCACATAATTTATTTGATATCTCCAATTTAAATTTTATATTTTTCTCTGTTACTAGAATTTTCATTACACTATTTAAATCCCCTAATCTTTTCTTTCATCTATTTGCATAGATGTATTTTTATAATATTTTCTGAGTGATTTCCTCAAATTTACTTCCCAAGCTTTTACTGCATATTTTATTCTTATAGTGTATATTATTGTTTTCAACAAAATAGTAATTCAATTCCTGGAATGTTTATGAGGCATTTATCAAATGTAAATGACTATAAATGGGCTAGGTCATAGGACAAGAAACAAATATAAAAACACCTCTCAATTTAAAAGCTTATAATCTGGCCATAGCACACACGAGTACTAGGAGCACTCATTTGCTCACACACGTGCACACACCACATACACACACCACAATGTATGTGTTGCACATGCACACAGCAAAAAACAAATAAAGCATGTCGTCTAGAAATTTGTAAGTAGGTATTTATAAAATAATATCTACCCCACTTTGAGCCAAGAAAATAGAAAGTAAAGAAGGCAAAACTGCTTTCACTAATATTGGAATATCTAAACCAGAAGTTCCATTGACAAGATGAACAAGTTCATTTAAAAATATTTCTAGAAGGAATCTCCAATTCCATGTGAGTCTTCTTTTCTCTCTCTTTTTAAAATTTTTTTTTTAAAAAATATCTTTTTATCCATAATTAGATACATTGTATGAGCAAATCTTATGATGGCACTCCCATTTCCCTCCTCCCTTTCCCCAATCCACTGGGAATCCTCCTCAGTGGATGCAATGCATCAGTCCATGGGGTAGGGGGTTTTGAATTGCTCTAGAGGTAGCCAGATTTCCACCACCCTTTGTGTGTTGTTGCTGAGGGAGGCAATGTCTCTGGATATTCTCCCCCACCATGGCTCTTACAGTCTTTCCACCCCCTCTTCCCCTTAGAAATGTTCCCTATGATTGGACAGATAACCTCATGTCATGGTTTGATCCAGGTGTCCCCACAAACAAATGAATGTGTTCTCAATGATCGATTGTCAGCTGATGGCAGTTTGGGAATTACAACCTCACTAGAGCTGTGTTGTTGGGGGCAGGCTTTTGGGGTTATAATCCAGCTTCCCCTTGCCAGTATTTGGCACACCTTCCTGCCACTGTTTCCAGTGCTGTGGCGGAGGTGATGTCCACCCCTCTGCTCATGCCATCGTTTTCCCTGCCAGGAGGGAGTCTCCCCTCGAGTCCGTAAGCCAAATAAACCCATTCCTCCACAAGCCGCTTTTGCTTGGGTTCTTTCTGCGCAGCAACTAGAAAGGTGACTACAACACCTCATAACTGAGTTTATGGGTACAAGTTTGTCATGGATCTACTCTACATGACATTAATATTCTGTATTCCTTCTCTCAGAAGAAATTTCTCTATAAACTTCATAGGGAAATACCAGAAGATGTATTGTGCTTTTGCCAGTTGAGAGAGGTGATGTGAACACAAATCTGATTCCAAACATAACCTGCAGTTTGAAGCTGATTCTTAACTTGCTAAGGCCTCAGATCTTTCACATCTAACTAGGAACTAATGTCTAACAGTAATCATCTATACCTCCAAGTCAAGCAATGTCTAGGAAAGAGGATTCCACAGTTACAGGGTCCTGACTTTACTGTTGCAGGGCTATGATTTTTTTTTTCTTAGCAAACCAATGGAGTTTCTATGAAATCATTATTAATAGAATATACTGAAAAGATTGAACGAGGTTATTTTATGGAACACTTAACTTAAAAGCCTGACCTTAAAATAAGTGTCAAATAAATGCTAGTTTCTCTCAGTAGAGGGATATTTGTGATTTCCTTCTTGCTATTTTACAGGTATGAACGAATCAGGCAAATGGGTATGTGGGGGTAGAAATCTTCCTGTGTTCTTCATGTCAGAGACAGATGTTATGAATAAGCCATCAGCATTTCTGCTTCTAATGTTTTTGATCAAAGCAATCATTAGATGTGTTTTGTTCCCTCTGGCTTGTCCCCTATGACTATACATGCTAAGGAACCAATATCACTGGAAATTTGGTTCTTTTCTCTGAGCTAGGTTAAAGGAAAAATGTTTGGCTGACAAATACTAATTTTTGACAACTGAAATAGCAAATTATATAGATGTGTATATACTACAGATGGGCATATATTTGGGGGAGTGTTCTGTTTCCTGATCATAATATTATGAATAATCTCACTCAAAAATATTTCTAGTGATCATATATTAGAAATGGATACATTTTCTATTCAGATCGACACTACCCAAGACAAAACTTTGACTTCAGTTCAGTAATTCTAACATGTTTCAGAATCTGTGATGGATAGAGTGAGCAAAAATTTAAATTCTGGAAAATACGTATTCATCGTCTTACCATGCTGAGATCAAATAAAAGTGTTCTAAAAAGTACATGAGGTGACCAACTAATGTACACCCTGTGTGAAGACATTATACAGTAGCTTTTTCCTTGTTTTAGAAAAGAATATTCTAACCAAGGTCACATACAGGATTATTCACAAATCTTAAATATGGTAACAGAATGGATATGGACAAAGCAAGAAGGACTCTTTCACAGTTTTGACTCAGAATGTCCAAGCAGCATTTATAATAGAGCAACATAAGTTAGCTGCTTGACACAAACAACAGGACCCTATATCCCATTTCCCAACATTACAGAAGCAACACAGGTTCTAGGAAAGAAAGTTGGAAGACAGAAATGCTTAGCTCTGAAAAAAAAAAAAAACACTCAAGTACAGAGCAGCTTGGGAGAGGTGAGGCAAGTTCCAGAAGGAAAAGCTAGCAGGATTGGCTCTGTGGATAGGGACAATGTTTTGTCTGCAATTGTGACATGCTCTCTACAGGATATGGTGATGTTTGACATTACTATAGGAAGCCTAGCCATCCTGGGACTCCCCTTCTTACCTAGATGCCCAGTTCACAGAAAAATGAAGGATGTTCTTGCATCCCTAAAATAAATGTGCCCTAGCTGAGTCAGCACTTGGGAGGTGCAGGGAGAAGGGTTAGGAGTTCAAGGTCATCTTTGAGCACATAGTTAGTTTGAGGATAGCCTGGGCTACATGAGACTGTCTCAAAACAAATAAAAATAAAACACAGTCTTAAGGTTACTCCAATCCAGTCTGTAGCAATTGGCTGAGTCGTTTGTGTTTTTTTGTGTGTTTAACAGATTTCTTTCTCAAAACATTCTCTTTGCATCTTAAGAGTCTAACTCAGTGTGTTGCAAAGCATAGACACTTCCTAAACATTTCTTGAAGAATGAGCTGTAAAAAGTCTTAAACTATTCCATTCTACCACCTGCAGTGCTAAGAAAATCTCTTTGGCTGATTCCACTTGACACTCATAAGACCTTCCTTGTCTTTTTATATTGTGTTTTATCCATTCCTATTAGATTCAAAGAAGAGAGGTCGAAAGAGTCTCCAGCAAATAGTTATGGAACATCTACCATGTTCAAGGTACTATTGAACTCTAAGACCATCTTTACCCTACAACAGCTTGTAGCCTCAAAGAGGAGATGAAATTTATATAGAAAAATACAGTCTGTGAATTTCAGATCTCTGACAAGAAGTACATGTGCAACCGATATGGCCTGAATGCTATATGTGATGTACAAAGTGGATTTTGTTTAATGTTCAGACTAGGATGGCCTTACCTACCCTCGTCCACACTGGCTATACATTTCCTAAGGGCTTTCTTTGCTAAATACTTCCCCCAAATGCTCTGGAGTTACCATAGTGTGGTGTCTTTAATTATCTGTCCCCAACATGGCTTCTTCTTTTGACCACATGTTCCAAGCCCCAGGAAGCCCCATCTCCCCCTAGTATTGGAACCAATTTCCAAGGTCCACTAGATGCTAACTGGGTGAAGTCAATGGTAGGTTGTGGCAGGAGATGGAGGAAGTGTGTTTATTCTCTCCTTTCCCTCCCAGTCAGGGAGGTGTTCTGGAAACAGCTATGTTCCAAGGCATCTTCCTTGTTTTGATTTTTTTTTTGAGACAGGGTCTCATTCTGTAGCTTAGGTTGGATTGTTTTGAACTCATGGTGATCCTTCTGCCTCAGCCTCTCAAGTGCTGGGATTACAGGTGTGAACCAGTTTACTCTTTTAACCACAGGAGGTATGGTTCACTCATCTCTTGACCCCTCTGATGATTCAATTTATATATAAACGTGACTGGACTACAGGACACCTAGACAATGAATTAAACATTATTCTGTTTCAATTTAAACATTTATGTGTTTATTTATGAGAAAGCAGTAAAGATAAAATGGGTGCACCAGGGCCTCTTGCAGCTAACACACTCCAGATGCATGTATCACCTTGTGTGTCCAGCTCTAGGGAATAGAACCCAGGCCTCCAGGCTTTGCAAGAAAATGCCTTTAACCACTGAGTGGTCTCTCCAGACTTCTGTTTCAATTTAAAGGACTCCTCATCACTGGGCCTCAGGCCGTGAAGGTTTTTCTGAGTGGGATTAATATTTCAATTGGGGACTTTTTGATGAGAGCAGAATATGAACTGTGGCCGTGTGACTAGTGGAGGTGAAGAGTTGGAGGAATAAGAATACAATAGACTTGATTCCAAGAAAAGAGAGAGAGAGAGAGAGAGAGAGATATTCTCAAAGGTAGTGATAGAATAGAATACCAGGGGGATAAAATGTGCAGAAATGATGTGTGATACGTGATAAAGAAGCCCAGCTAAACTTGGTTCCAGCTAGGTGGGTCCCATTGCATAAGGAGAAGAAGGAGAAAACTTGTGCAAAAGAAATCCAGCTGGCCCTGGGAAAAGAAGCAGAGCTCTAGAGGCAGGATGAGCCCAGAGCCCTCATATGCCTCAAAATCAATTACAAGTGTGTTGATGGTTTCTGTCAGGGTGTTGCCAGGTTCTTGGCATCTTACTAAAGATTTGGAAGAGATGAGCACAGAGAACAAAGCAGCAAGAAACTTCATTAGACAGTAAAGCAAAGGTGCAGAGCAGGGGATGTGGAGGCAGCATATGCCTCAAAGAGCAGGCTAGACCTCCCAGGGGCTCTGCTTACTGTTTAGGACTTGTTTTCATAGAGTCAAGAAGAAGGGAGGAGCAGCTACTAGGCAGCATCATGTGCATGGTTCTCTGGCTTGACTGACAGGCTTGAGTTATGTAATCTCTGCTGTACTGTGTGTGTTTTCTCCCATAATGCATCTGATTTTAATGATATGATATCCCAATGATGCATATAGGCAGGAGGTGTTGGAGAGAGGCTTTTCCCTAAACCTTCAGTCAAATAGCACAAGTTGCCTTACTAAGCACCCAAAACTAGTCCAGGATGGATCAGTACCCCTTGGACCATGTTTGAATAGAAATGCTTGAATTAGAAAAATGTCCATCACTTGAAGAGAACTGTATGTCCTGCTGAGTGCCATAGGGCCAGTCTAGGTTAAAAACATGTTGCTGGGCACATTGTAAGGAAAATCTTGTGACACCCAAGCCAGACAGGATTCCAGGTTGCTAAGCTGTTCCCTACACTGTTGGGCTTAGCAATTCCTACAGCTTGGTGCCACCTTGAGAGAGAACCTACTGTTTGATTTTTTTAATTTTTACTTTTTTTGGTTTTTTGAGGTAGGGTCTCACTCCAGTCCAGGCTGACCTGGAATTCACTATGAAGTCTCAGGCTGGCTTCGGACTCATGGTGATCCTTCTACCTCTGCCTCCAGAGTGCTGGGACCAAAGGTGTGTGTCGCCATGCCTGGCTGAACCTACTGTTTGAAACTAAATCTCTGGGGACCTGAGAGTGGGGAGCAGCCACAAAATAAAGGGATTTTAATCTGCCCCAGCTCCAGGATGAGAGGCAGCCCTGGGAGGCAGTTTTGGCAGACAGAAGGGCCAGACACTGAGCAGCCAAACAGTGTAGGTGATTGGACTCTACTCAGGCAGTGACACAGATAGGGCAAAACAACCCCACACTCAGTTGCCAGGAACTGAGCTTATCAACTAAGGAGAACTCTAGAGCTAGGCAGACTTGAGCCTGAGGTTAGGGGGGACCAACCTCCAGAGCCACCTGTGTGCATAAAGCCTGAGAACTCCCAAGTTTAGGTAGTCTACTTGACATCCCCAAGAGCATCCATCCAGCAGGGTGATCCATACTCAGGCTGTCTTGGTTCTGTGCCTTCATTGACATCAGCAATGTGGTTACCTTCCATATTCCCGGTGCACTTAGGAGACACCCCCATCCCAGTTAGAGCATTAGTCACCCCAAAGAGTATGAACTGGGAGGCTCAGATGACAGACCTGCCCAGCATACAGATTGCAAAGCTAAGCATATCCAAAGAAGGGAAGCTATTGAAGTGAAGTAAGTTCTAGTGAACACCAGAAACTTGTCTAATCTAAGCTCAGTGCCAAAATGAACCACAGGAACGATGAGGGCCCTTCAGTTCATGGGACCATCACCCCCACCCAAGTGCATATAACTTTTAGTCTCCAATATTCAAGGCCCAGGAAGGAAGCTGCTTCAACACTCCATTTTTCTTTTGTCTCTTACACTTTTGCTTTTTAAATTCTACTTAAAATACTTTATTTATTTGAGAGAGAGAGAAAGAGAAAGAGAGAGAATGGTCACACCAGAACCTCTTGTCACTTACAAATAAACTCCAGACATACATGTCACTTTATGCATCTGGCACTGAAGGAGACATCTCCATCATATCCTCCAAGGTTTGTGGAAGAGGCGGCTGAACAAGTGAAAGAGCCGAAGGATGGGGAGTCCATTGAAACACTCTCTTCCAGATGCATTCAGGATCTCACAGTGACAGTTGTCATCTGCACATGATCAGGCGCATCAACAAGCTGCCATGGATGATGGAGGAAGGCCAAATTAAAGGACATGAAATAGAAGAGGGACCGGCAGGACAGAAGGGGTTCAGTGATGGGATTCTGGGGGAAGGGAGACACAGAGATTGGCGGAAGGAGATTCTGATCAAGATGCATTGTGTATGTTTAGGGAAGTTGTCAATAGAAGAGTTAAAAATAGAATATATCTTATTAAAAGAGCCCAAACTTTTTTTTTATTAAGTAGAGCCTTTGTATGAACAAGTCATGTGGTGGTACCTTTGTTTCCCTCCTCTCTGCCCCCATTTCACTGTGGGTCCTCCTCAGTGGGATTGCTGGTATCCTCCATGGGGTTAGAGGGTTATGAACAGCAGTTAGTCATTGGGGGCTTGGGGCAATACCTCTAGATATCTCCCTTACCCTGACTCTTACAATCTTTCTGCCCCTTTCCCTGAACCATGGTGGGTTTTTGCCCCAAAACAAAATGGGGCACTGATCTCAACAGAAAATTCACAGAGGAATTTCACAAATGGCCCTTACTCACTTGAGAAAGTGCTCAGCATCCTTAAGCATCAGGGAAATGCAAATCAAAACCACAATGAGACACCACCTTACTCCAGTCAGAAAGGCAATTATAAAACCAACACCAATAGTTGCTGGTGAGGATTCGGGGAAAAAGGAACCCTCATTCACTGCTGGTGGGACTGCAAGTTAGTTCAACCACTTTGGAAAGCACTGTGGTGACTCATCAACAGAATGGACATAGAGCTACCAATGGACCCAGCCTTCCCTCTACTAGGCATCTACCCTCAATATGTCACACCACAGCATAAAGACATTTGTGCAACTATGTTTATAGCAGCTCAATTCATAATAGCCAAAAATTGAAAGCAACCAAAATGCCCATCCATGGAGTAATGGATAACAAAACTGTGGTATATTTACACGATGGAATTTTACTCAGCTGAAAGGAAAAATGACATATTGAAATTTAAAGAAAAATGGTCTGACTTGGAGCAGATCTTGCTAAGTAAACTGTCAAAAGAACAGAGAGGCAAAGGCTGCATATTCTCCCTCATATGCAGTTCCTAACCAGGTTAACTGTAAACTCTACACAGACCAGTCAGTCGAGAAAAGTGAGAGTTTGTGAAAGAGGGGTAAGGGATGGGGGTGGGGGAAGAGGATGACTTAAGCATGAAGCTAAACCAAAAGTGTTTCAAAATCATAAAACCCTCGCTTGCATACTGTAACCTAGTGAGTTTTAAATCTACTTTAGTGTTGAGCTCTTAGCAGCTTCTAGATTTCTGCTTTGGAACGTTTTGAATATCTACAGTATCTGCCTTCTTCACACTGGATGGGGTTGTCAGGCTCACTGTGGGAGCAGCACTCTTGCTCATCTCTCCACTTCCTCTGTGGTTTCACCTGGGCTCTAGCTGAGGTGTTAGGGGTGCTTCATCTCCTGCCAAGGATTCAGCTATCATTTCTGGTCTTGTTCTCAGAATTAAGTTGTCCATGCTTCTTGCTGCCTTCTGAAAGAAGAAGGTTCTTCAGTGTCGAGTGAGATCAGCATAGATCAAATGGGATAAACATTATTAATTCGGCAAGATTGTCACGTGTGTAGTCTCTCTTTAGGCCCATTGTTAGTGGAAGCTTCTTCTTGGAGTCTAGATTCTTGGTCTCCATAGGATTCTGGATCCCAGTTCCAGCTAAGGGCCAAACAAATTTTTAAATAAAAGTAAATAAATGTAGAATGGGGACAATTACCTTAGGACTGATAAGTCTATCTTAGTCTTTTGTGGACATTAATACGCTAGTAAGATAAAAGACAATAAAAAGTAACTGAAACAATCTTTAGCTGTGTTTTAGTTGCCATGTGAATAAATTTTATATCCCAGCCATTTAATTAGCATTATTTTATATAAAATATCTTATAATTGCTAACAACTGGCTTTCACACTTATTTTCATATGTGTAGGGTAGAATATTTGATCCCATAAGCAAGTGATATTCATTCTATTTAGTATTTTTATCTCTGAAACTATAACCTAGCTGGTACCTAAGTCACTACAAGCCTTTATTAAATGGATGAGAGGACGAATAAATGACAATGAACCTTGAAATGCAGAGCATCTATACACTGGCCACAGTCTGAGCAGCCCAGGCCCCTTGGGTGGCACGGCAGAATACCATTGGATTTCTCTCTCCCTGCTGTAAAGGTCCTGCCCTGCATTTCTTTCCAGGCCATTTACTACCAATTACATGGTGGACTCTTTGGAAATTGCTTATCAACCTGTGAAATTACCTAGAAATGCTGTGGAGAGCTGCGCTTTCCCTTCTTACGGTCTGCATCCCACCTTTTAGCAATACAAGAAGAATTTTTTAGTTTTTAAATCATTCTACCAACGTGCATATCTTCACAGGAAAATTAACAGGTCTTGTGTCATGGTGAAGTTATTCTTGTCCATCCTCTGCCTCACTTAGGCGATTTGTTCTATAGAAACTTGCTAGAAACTAAGGGGTTTTTAGCCCCAAGAAAACATTCAAACAGGTCTTCCTTATTTCTTTAGAAGTAGGTACTGTTCCAGTACTTTTTCTTACATCACAGGGGAACTGGGGAGGGGGACGTCTTGATTTTTCTGTGTGCTTAGGCAGAGGTACAAGAGCAGTTACCCCTCAGCAGGGTGAACAGCACATACACATTTGGTATTCCTATGGTCTGTAGATTTCAGCAGAAGGGGATTTCATAGGCGATGTTAGGTGCAGACAGAATTCAATCGACGCTCTGGAACCATTCCCTGTTGGAACAGAAGTATTGTCATGTATTAACCATCAAATTGTGAAGGAGTCAAGTGACTTAATTCAGAAAGAGATTAGGACTCTCACTCACCAGTCCAACAAAGGTTTCTCTAGTAGGCGGGCAGATTTTCTCCAGGGGTGACCCAGGGACCCATATTGTGGCTCCTCCACCCAGCTGTGTGTCAGATGGAGAGCAATAAGCAACTGGGGACAAGTGTGGACAGTGTCACAAGAGGCTCATACCTCACTTTGGAGAACTCAACCATTTATATCCAAGTTGGCTGGGAAATATGAGCCAAGGCTGACCAGCTTCCTCCCAGTGACAATGACACATTAGAAAAGCATATGTGTGCTTCTGAGTTCATGCAGCTGACTCAGCCACAGGAAGTATGGGCACCCAGATAAGATCCCAAGTAGACGTCAGTGATGAAGAACGAGAAAAGAGGCAGGACTTGAGGCTGAAACGACAAGTATCTTCAGCATTCTGTCCCTCCAGTGTGGACAAATTCTTACACTGGTCATACAACCCTGTATCTGAGGGGGAAGCCGGGACGTT
>PVHP010011787.1:21426-44469 GCA_004024765.1 Zapus hudsonius
ATATATATATATATATATATATATATATATATATATATATATATATATATATATATATATATATATATATATATATATATATATATATATCAGAACTGGTAGTTCAGATTTTGAATTGGGTCTTTCTTGGACAGTGCTAGTGACATGATTCTCTCTCTTGCTGCTGGGTGGTGGCAGTGAGCTGCAGCTCCCAGTCAGCCGTGATCACAAGGGAAGAACTGAAAGTCTGCAGGGCTGTGCTGTCAAGCTGCAGTGCAGAATAAACTAAGTGAATTATAGGTATTTTTGACTTCAAATATTTTTAATTTCTGATAGATAGCGACAAAACCCCATCATAAGTGAAGGAGTAATTATTGGATACATTATTAGGATTTTTTTAACCCCCATCCTTCCTTCTTAGAGAACTATTCACTCCTTTATCTAAAGAAGTCTGGTAAGATGGAGTTATCCAAGTAGTAACAGACCTAGACTAAGATCAGACAATCAACTACACATTCCCAAAAATGTGGAATTGGGATTGAAGCTGACTTAGTGGGTCTATGCTAAGGGTAAATTCTTGGGTGAGAAAAAGCCAAGGCTGCTTACCTGTGTTTCAGCCTGTGTTCAGAGGATCAAATGTGGATCTGGGGTGGAGGGCAAGCATGGGAGCTAACTGATCCTCTGGAGAGTACTGCTGCATCCTGATTTTTGTGCTCCTAGCTCTGTCTTTCAGGGGCTAGGTCGTTTATCTGAGTGAGAGTGACTCGGGGCGGGGGGCTTAGTTCTTCATAGCCAACTAGTCTCTAAAACTGATTTCTACTTGGTTACAGAGGCCCACCTCTCTGAGGGCAATGACAAGGAAGCAATCCATACAGACAACAGAACTCACACGTGGCATGTCTCCAGAAAAAGGAACCATTCCTTATATTTTAAATGAATTTCTTATCTATAGTATATAGTTTTGTGAGGCAGGTCTTTTAACTGCTGTTTTTAGGCCATTTAAGTTTGATACTTTTTATTGGGTTTAAATTAATCTTGTTATTTATTTCTTCTTTGTCTTTCTATGTGCTTTGGGTTACTTGTTCCTTTTCCCAGCCTCCCTGTATATTATTTTTCAGGATTTCTATTGGCTCTCCCACTTCTCTTCTCCTTCATTAGCTCTTACTTCCAGGCTATGATGTGCATTTCAAATTATCTATCCATCTTCAGATAGTACAGCACTTCCTGTGCAACCTAGAAGCTTCACAATAGGGTTTGCATTTTAAACTTTCTGTCCTTTGCAGCAGTTTCTATGCATTTTGATTTCTACATATGTATTCATTTTGCTTTAAATAATCATTGATCTTTTAGAAAGACTTCAGCATATTAAAATATCATTTGTGTTGATCATTTCTGGTATTCATTCCTTCATTTTTTCCCATATATATATATATATATATATATATATATATATATATATAACTATCTGCCTGATATTATTTTCCTTCTTCCTAAAGAACTTCCTTCAAAATTATTACAGTGGTGTTCTTATAGCAATGAAATCTCTTGGCTTTTGTTTTTGAAAAGAAATATTCTTTTATTCTTGCCTCCATTCATTTCTGAAAGCTGACTTATGGACTATGTGATTCTAGGCTGACAATTTTTCTTTCACACTTTTAAGATGTTGGTCCAGCATCATCTAGCTTTCCTTTCCAACACAAAGCCTGCTGTCCATCTTTAGTTTTTTTTTCTGTGCATGAGTTTTCTTTCTTTTACTTTTTTCTCTGGCTACTTTTAGATATTTTGTCATATGATTGATTTTAAGCACTTTGTTGATAATGTTCCCAGGTCCCTTCGTGGGTCTCTAAATTTGAACTTCTCATCTAGTTTGGAAGAGTTATCCAACATTTCTTCAAATAAAGATGGTCACCAATGTACCATAGTATATGTTATCATTTTCAGTGTCACAATGGTGCAAAAAGTAAGGGGCACTAGGTAACAACTATACTTCAATTGTGATTTTAGATATCCCCCAGGGTAGTTACATGTAGAACATCCTCCTCATGCTGGGTGGCACCAAGTGAGCCACAGCTCCAATCAGACATGTAGTCCTACTGGGAGACAACTCACGCTCCTGTGTGTTGTGTGGCCAGCTACGATGCCCAGCAGGACAGGTGGATTCAACACATTTTGGACCTAGTAATACTTTCAACTTCTGATGGAGTTTATTGTGATGTATAACTCCATTGTAAACTGAGGTGCATCTAGTCTCTTTATCTTTCTTTCTTCTCCTCTGGGACGCAATTATATGTATGGCAAGTTTCTTGATAATTTCCCATGGGTTACTGATGCTCTGTTCACTTTCTTCAGGCTTACAAAATTATCTGTGCTTTATTTTGCAGGGTTTCTCTTGCTGTGTTTCTAAGTGTATTGCAAGACCCCATCTGCTGTTCCTATTCACTATAACTTTTGTTTCAGGTAATTTTTCCATTTTCTGAAAGATCCATTCATATTTTCCATCTTTCCTCCTCATGTTCATAGCGTCATTATTAAAATCCTTAACCATATTTATAAAACTCACATAACTGTCTTTTTACTGACAGTTCCATTATATCTGTTATGTATCAATTTCTTTCCATTGATAGATTTTTCTTCTTGCTGCTATGAGTCACATTTCCCTATAATTTTTCATTGTTGGTATTTTTATTGGATACTAGACATTGTGCACTTTACATCCCCAGGTGCTGGCTTGGGCTATATTCCTCTGGGTGGAACTTTTACAGCATTCAGCCAAGTGCCTTCAGTTCCCTTTGATCCTTCCTTTTCTAGGAAAGGCCAGAGAAGCCGGTAGTTCAGGATTCTACTATGAAGAGCCCTTTCTAATCTCTGTACCCAGTGCCCATCCATTACAATATCTCTCCACTTTGACAGGTGGAATATGACCTATTTCCAGTCTTATGCAAGCTGAATAACTTTTCAGCCCTCTTTCTGGTGGTTCTTCACCCATTTTTTTCTACTGACTTATTGGGGGGGGGCTTCTCTGAGCATCGCTGTCTTCCCCCCAGCATCTGTCCTAGAAGTCTTATCCTCTGTGACCTTTGACCTTGGGCTTTCTCAACCATCATAGTGGGATTTTCCATCTCTC
Source organism: Zapus hudsonius (assembly GCA_004024765.1). Taxonomy (NCBI): domain Eukaryota; kingdom Metazoa; phylum Chordata; class Mammalia; order Rodentia; family Dipodidae; genus Zapus; species Zapus hudsonius. The sequence continues at coordinate 24,530 of PVHP010011787.1, forward strand.
TCCTCTGGCCAGGGGACAACCTCCAGATAATAAATGTCAGAGGCCACAGCACTTATTTAGTCTCCTGCTCGAAAGAGAACACACTGTGCACTGTGAGCTCATGTCGGAAAGAAGTTGTTTCACATGTCATCAGCCCTCCATGTCTGTGGGCTTCCAATCACTCCCTCACAAGCAGAAGTTCTGCTGTATCATGTGCTGTTATTTATTAAGTTTGTTATTGTGGTGATGGTTTTTCTTTTGCACGGCATATCTCATTATCATCTGATATGTACCGAAATTGTTCTGATCTTTTATTACTGAAGACTTGTGGGAGAAGAGCAGGATCAGAAATCAAACTTTAGCCCAATTGGGATTGATTACTCTAATGCACGAGTTTAAATGGCCTCCGAGTAGTTTAAGCTCAGACTGCATAGGAAAACAGGATTCAACCTTTCAGATTCTGCAATCCTGTTAGGGCGACCGTCTTAACTGGACAGGGTTTCCTAAACATGTCCTGATTTAGATATTAAAATTCTTACATTCTGACCAACCACTAAAGCCCAGGCAATAATTGGTCATGAAATCCTTCCACGTCCTCTCCATGATGGTTTCTGAATTTTGGGTCAATGGTAAATCTTCCATGTACTTATGGTTGGAAAGACTAAGTTTGTAGGTGACCCAGGGAGGCTCACTGGTTGCTATCCAGAGCTAGGGACGCAAATCGACCCACCTCTGATGGCACTGCTGGGGCTGAAGCAATACATACAGGAAGCCATGTCGACCTCTTCCTGATGACAGAGCTTCAGGCTTCCATTGCCCTAAGATACCCTTGTTTTCTGAGGAGGAATCCCATTCTTCTAGACTCTGACCTTCAAGCCTCATGTGCAGAGAACATGCTAAGAATTCTTTATTCTGTCCATAACCTAGGAATTCCTGCATGGCTGTCTGTAGTGTGTCTTTTCCTGGGGAGAAATGAACAAAATATTTATTCACTATAATATGGAGCATTGACGACAGACCAAATAATGATTCCGCCAAAGTCCAATTTGTGAACACGTAAGTTGACTGGAGTATGGGTGAGAGGTTCCTTTCAGGATCTTGGATGACTCAAAAGCATCAGTGCCAGCAAAAACCACACCCCAGGAGAGGTGCTTCACCTCTGGAGCTCCCTGCACAACTCCCATGAGCTGAAGTCTCTACTCAGCAATTATTACTGCTCCTAAAACCTTGGCCTTGTATATCCCGTAAGTTCCAGGGACCTGAGACTTTTGAGTTTTGTTTACTTTCTGAGTCTTTTCTTAAAGAGCCTCCTCTATGAAGGAATGCTTCTGTTTGGTGACCACAGGATGCCTCTGAGTTGAGATTCCTGTGGTCCTGCCTCAGCAACAGTGAGCTTGCATAATCCCAGAGGGAGAGTGTTGGGGGGGACTAAATAACACTGGGCATTTTTCCTAAATGCCTAACACACCACCCCAAATCTATGGAATTAGGACTCATTACTGACCACCCACTTCTTTTCCCTCCCTTATATCCTTACTTTTCTGGAGCAGCTGCAAGGGGTGAGATTTTTTGGCTTTTTAAATTAATTTATTTGTTTGCAAGCAGAGGGGATGGGCATGCCAGGGCTTCTTGACACTGCAAATGAACTCCATAGACAGGTACCATTTTGTGCATATGGCTTTACATGGATATTGAGGAATTAATTAAACCCCGGCCAGCAGGCTTTGCAAGCAAGCACCTTTAACCATTGAGCCATCTCCCCAACCCCAAAGTTTTGACTTTTTACTTCATCTTTGTCATATTTCTTCATATCTGTTATCTTCTGTAGGCTGAAGCTTGAAGCAAAACTATTGGTTCTGATGGGGATATTACAGAGGAATTTGTCATCCTTTTCTCTACCAATAGTTAGGTTTCTAGATTCACACAGCAGAAAATCCACATTAACTCTTCCTTCTTACAGCCTAACATTAGCACTTTTGTCTCTTCCTCACCATCTCTGCACAGCCAAAGGCAACTTCCAAAGAAAAGTTTATTTGTCTATTTCAAAGAAAAGTTTATTTGTCTATTTCAAACTGTAACTCCTTTGCATGAGGTTTCTAAAATTGTTTTTATTTCATTTGAAATGTACTCCTTATTGACAGCATTCTTTGGGATTTTTATTGTTCTAGTACCTTTATCTTTCGGTGAGGGAGCTGTGTTCTTCACACTTTGGCACAAAATAACTTTATTTTATTTCTATTACTAATATTGCACTATTTCTAGAGGGCTCCTTAGTATCATCGCCTTGTCTTCTTATTTTATGAATGTTCATTAGCTGTGACTTGTAAAGTATAAATCACATTGTTAAGCCTGCTAAGCATGGGGTTTCCCAAAGTTTCATGAGCTATTACTCATAATAAATTCTGCTGTAAAGTGTATTTGGGAAATTAAAGATTAAGTTAGATAGACTATTCATTATAGTTATTTTACATAATTTTAAGAGTATTTTATTTATTTGAAAGCAGAGAGAGGAGGGAGGGAGGAAGAGAGAGAGGGAATAAGAATGCTAAGGAATTCATCCACTGCAAATGAACTCTAGATACATGTACTACTTTGTGCATCTGGCTTTATGTGGGTACTGGGGAATCAAACCGGGGTTGTTAGGTTTTGCAGGCAAGTGCCTTAACCACTGAGCAACATGCCCAGCCCAGTTTCTACAATTTTAATGTGCCAATGAATTTTAGGTTTCTAACATTAAAGATGTGCCACATGCCAGATTGATCTGACTCTTCCAGTAAATTCTTAGTGAAACAACTGTGTTGATATTTTTGAAAAATGTTTTATTTTTTGAGACAGTGTCTCACTCTGTCACCCTGGTTGACCTGGAAATGCTTGGATGGCAAGTGTGAGTCACCACACCTGGAGTAATATTTAAAAGTTTGCGCATGTATTTATGTGAATATTCATAAATGAAGGTATCTACTGCTGTCTGTGCTAAATATTTATGATTGCTCCTGAGGTTCTGATGCTCTATGCACAGGGTCCCCATTGGCAGGCTCTGGCAGGAGAAGAAGGAGGGTGTGAAGAAAGGAATCTGAGTGAAGTTACTTCCCGCCTCCCTTTCTGCAGGATCACAGGGTGACAGTGACAGTTCCTCTGAAAATGGCTCTAGATGTGATGCCTCTTCCACAGCTATGGCTGCAGGGTCAGGACTGTTCTCTGTTGGCTCCAGCCACCTCTGCTTCTCTTTCCTCCTCAGGCCTGGAAATCACTCACAGCCACTTGCTGCCAAGACCCTCAGGAGCGTCACCTGATGCTGGGTTCCATACAACACTGAGTAAGTTTATACTAAGTCATATTTCTTCAAAGTCTTATCAGTTGCTGACTGGAATGACCTCTCTCTTTCCTGTCACTTTTTGGATTCATATAATATGCATGTAAAGTTCAACATAAATACAAACTTTCTCATCCTGTCTTCCTTCCAATCCAAAATTTTTGAGTGAATATGGAATTTTATGTCATTTCATACATTTAAATTGTTACTGTCATAAATCTTACTTGTGGTGAGTATTTTTTTTCTTGCAGGGTGCTGATGACATTTCACATTTCATTTCTTAAAAAATACTTAAATGTATAAGAATAACTTGCTTACATGGTTTTAAGGCTCATTTTTAGTACTTTTATACCAAGACTTCCCTTCCTAAGTGTGCTGCTTTGGTTAGTCACTCAGTTACCTAGAGTAATTGTCAAAAAAGAATATGTGAGTTGTATACTTTTTAAGTCATCGCATAGCTTTAAATAACATTCTGTTCCCTTCTCAGAACAATGATTTGGCTTCATATAGAATTCGTGAATCACCATCCTTTCAAAATCCTTTGGTGGTTGCTTCCAATATCCACTATATTTTAAGATTATGAAGAAATAGTCTGGGGCCGACCCAGATTTTCTTCAGGCCCAGTATGGCCTCCCTGCTTCCTATTGCTGTCAGCCAACATTTCTGCCTTCCAGAAAACCCTCCTTCCCACACACTCACTCTTAAACCATAGACATATCTTGCTCTTCAAAGTTTGTTTCCTATGAGATTTAGCATTCAGCAATGTTTCTTGCTTGCTAAAGTCTTCACCACGATGCTTCCAAAATGATGGTTTTCCAAGGTTACCAATTAGTCTCTGACACGCAGCGATAAGCAAGATCCCTCTCTTCTACTTGAATTGTTGTCTATTGTGTATCACCATGGACACATGATTTCCTATTTTTCAACAGTTTGCAGTTCATTGTTTTATTTAATTATGTCAGTGCTCAGATTATCCCAGAGCTGGCCAGGGGAAGTCCCTCCAATCAGAGATACTCTCTTTAGATAACTGCTCATTTCTAATATAATTAAGATTCAGCTGGGTGTGGTGGTGCATGTCTTTAATCCAAGCACTTGGGAGGAAGACATAGGAGGATCACCATGAGCTTGAGGCACCCCAAAAGACTATACTGAGACGACATAGTGAATTCCAGGTCAGCCTGGGCTAAAATAAGACCCTACCTCCAAAAACAACAAACAAAAAGATTCATAGAATCTGATATTTATGTTCAGATCACCAGCCTAGACTCCCACCACTTTCTTGTTGTACACTGTAGCCATAATGAGACATTAGACAGATATTAGACATCAGTGCACAGAGTTCATTCTATAATTCTTCATACCTTTCCTGCTGATGCACTCTTTATACATGATTGCTACAAGTATCTGAATTCATGCATATGTATAAAGAAATCTATAGACAAACTTTTTTTGCTTTTAGAATCAGGTCATCCCAAAGCAAGTTCTGACATACCGTGCATAAGTTCAATATGCTTATGTAAAAATGCATCTAAAAATACAGCACAGTCTAATTGTGTGTGTGTGTCCACTATTAGTGGGAAAGATCCAGAGAAATGGGCTATTCCTCACTGAAACCACAGTGCAGGTGGCATTGGGTGTAGCTGGTTATTCAAATCAACTAAGCCTATGGCTTGCAAGTGGTTGGTTCTGGGATCAGCGAAGTCCAGCAGAGCACACAAGACATAAGAAACCTGCAATGAATTCATGCTGAAGTGAAGCCCAAAACAATAGACTCGATGTCTTTGGTGCCAAGCAGAAAGCTTTGGTTTCCAGCTCAGGAAGCAGCAGAGGCAGAGGGTCCCAGGACCCTGGATAGCTCCTCACTAAACCAACTGTGTTTGACAAACTAAGTTGCCAGTCTCGTTTTCAGAGAACACCATTTTGATTTCCTGCTCTGTCTAGATTCTCAGAGTACTAAAAAGCTTTTATCCCTCTCTTCTTCCTGCCCCCTCTATACGACCATGTAACCATATTCAACTTCTTGAAATCTTGTAAATGGGAGAGGTTCTCATAATCTCTAAAGGAGTTTGCAATGCCCTGAATAAGGACCCTGGGACAAAACATTAGGAGAAAGAAATGAATACATTTCCCTCGTGACCTATTGTGTATATTGCTGTTAAGTGGCCCCTGAGGACACCTGGCTGCACATATGTGCAACACGAGAGTGATGTGTGTGCTTGTCCCCAAGGGCTGTCCCCTCATTTCTTAACCCTTTCCTGTCATTCAGCTTGTGATGTGTGGCTGTCAGAGACAGCACCCAGAGTTGCCCGCTTCTGCCTTCCCCACAAGGCTGCCACATGCCACCAACAGCCTCAGTTCTTTATCGCACATTTTGCATAATCAGTTTCTATTCTGTCCTGTTCTCTCACACATGGTGCACTGAGACTATTCTGGAAAATAGAGAAGATTTTTCAGTTCAGATGAGTAGCATAATTTTACGTTATGCTCAGCCTGTTTGGTAAATGAAGTCAATTACTCATAGATCTGTCAGAAGAAAAGAAAGACACATGGAGGCAAGTAACCTGTTTTTAGATCCAGAGTCTGACTACCCCTTCACTTCCCTCCCACTTAGAATAGTAACCACTCCAATCATGGTCCTCACAGTTCATATTTGCATCCAGAGTTCTAACTTTAAAATCCACTACATGGGTTTCTTCTATAGTTTATAAATGTTTCTCTTCCTTTGAATCAATCCTAGAACCCACAAGCACTCCATGACCAAACATCTATACAAGCACCACTTATTCCTTGACTTAGAGGTCCAGGTTTATCATTGATTGGTTCCCAATCTAGCAACATCGTAGGTCCAATCCTGAACATCCTGAGCAAAGACAGTGGAATGATAGCAACAGTCCATCCTCCTTGAAGGATTATGCAGACACCCCAAACGACCATACAGGAAGGGTCCTATATACACAAACTCCCAGAGGGTGTTAATTATTTCCCACAGTGTTTCTATGGACCTTCACTTCTAAAGTTCAAATTCCACGGGGACCTTATAATTCTCTAACAAAAATCCATTCAAACATCTTTTTCCTGTTCGTTATTCCATAATATGAAGTATGTTTTCCAGAAGAGTCTGTGCACCTGACTTTCAGGTGGGTGTAGAAGATGGGGAGAATGAGGAAACAGAACAGAAATGTCAGAGGGGTTTGTAAAACAGATTTCAATCAATATTTTAGATGTAGATTTTTTTTAAATCCAACTCATAGTGGTCCAAAGGACCTCCTTAGTAAACCCTTTCCATGCAAAAAAGTGACTAGGGTTTGAGTTTTGCCTATGACATGTTCAGATATGTGCCTTTGAGATGCTTATTAACTACTTAAAATTTCTTTCTTTGTTAAAAACTTTGAACCAGCAGTTTGGGAAAAATGATGCAGCAGCATGCATCTTTAAGAGTTTCAAAATGTTGGAAAAAAATTAATTATACAAGTGTTAGTTTGCCACCATCAGTCATGGTGAAAACTAGAAGTTTCAGTGCTCAGAAGTCTGCATGTAGTTCTGATCTGCACGTCCTTGTATGTCTCCTAACAGTAGCTGATGGTCCCTTTATGTCTCCTAACAATAGCTGAGACATCAACAATGTAAAAATAGTATCCCCTATACTGGGAGCAAGAGATCTATGGAGGGAGATGACAGAAGTCAGAGAACTTGGATGATTCAAGCCTCTTCTGGTCTTCAGTGAGCTTGTACTCATTGGCATCTGTTTATTCAGTCCGGGGCTCTAGTTTTCCTCCTCTTCCTGCCCACCACCTCCTTCTCAGTGAAACCCACTCACCATTAACATACCTGTAAGGAGGCCCATGGAAACAGACATTGATTAACTCAAGCAGGTCAATAGAGTCCTTTCAGCCACTTACACTGGTGTGAGAAGGCTAAGTGAACTGTGGTCTGTGAGCCCTGGCTGAACTCTTCTTCTCCGACCACCTTTTCCCCTTGGACATGGCCACAAACAATGAGAGCCCTCTAAGATAAATTCAGCTTTCCTTTTGGCAAAAAGCCACAAACCAGGTTTGACAGATAGATACCCCTTTCCCCTTTTACAGTCCATAGTGCTTATTTCTATGGCTTCAGATACCTTTGTTAAAGCTAGGTCTGAAGGTATTAAATGGGACATTCTAAAAATTAACAATTCATGAGTTTGAAATAATTTTATAAAAGTGAGATAATTATTCTCTTCTTATTAGTTATTGTTATTAGTGTCTCTGTGCTGAATGTATGAATTAAACTTGACTGCAGTATGTATTTATAGGGAAAAAACAGTATATATAGGAATGTGCATGATTTGAGGTTTTAGGTATCCACTGGGGATCTTTAAAGAGCTTTTAAGGATATCAAATGCTGCCCATCCCCTCAGGCTGCCTTTTGGGTCTTTGGGTCATCTAGGACTGAATGAATAGAAATGGAGAGCGTGGCTACTCCAGAGCCATTGCCTTCCCAACAGAGGCAGACAAACCTAAAGGGGAAGAGGGACTGTCTTCTTCAGTCCCATCCTAAATGGGACAATATATTCCTCACCTGAATTGCATTCAGTAAGCGTACTTCTACTCCCTTGGAAACAGGCTGCCTAAACATCTGTGGGGAGACAAAAGAAAACATGGGGAAGGAACCCAAAGATGAATATTTCAGCAGAAACGTGGGAAGAAGTACGCTGCAACTTGCAAACAGCCTTCTGTACTGCATGCCATAAATTAACACAATATAAATTTATACATATTTACACCACATAGTCTCTAACTATATAAATCCTCAATACTCAGACTCGTGGAGTAGGTGTAAGAGAACAGTCCATATGTTTATTCATGCTCCGTGGAGCTCTAGGGAACTTGGTTATTTTACTCTTTCTTTGTCCCTCTCCGTATATTACTGTATCTACAGACACTTGTGCAACAGGCAATGAGTATATATTAATTATACAATTATTTCTATACAACTATATGTGGAATGATAGGTACAAATATTATATATACATATGCAGTTGTATATGTAAGTGTGTGCATGTCCAGTTAAAATATATAATTAAAGTTCTAATGTTTAAATCAAATATTTCCAAATGGCTTTAAACCATCCTATTCTAAATGGTTAAACCAAATTAATGCCTAAAGGCAAAACTATTTTGGAAAATCTTGTCATGCTTTCCAAGACAGTCACAGCCAAAAAAACGTAATTTTATTCAACTGAGCACTTACCTTATGTATTCCAAAATGTCAATCATTACTGATATATACATAATGATTGTGTTGGGTAAATTTGCATGGACAGAAAGACAATGTAAAGGACTATTGTCTAAACTCCGTCATCCATATGAAAGCAAGTAAGATTCAAATACCAGATCTATGTGTTACTTGGAAACTTCCTTGTTAATGAGATATTGTGGGGATTGGGTGGGAGGGGAATGGCTAAGCTCAGAGTTAGGGTGGTTGGGTTTTTAGGGGCTGGGGAGATGGCTCAGGGCTTAAAGGCACATGCTTATAGAATGGTTGGGTTTGATGCCTGGCTCTGCCTTTTATTTAATCTTCTTGGAAAGGTCCCTTCCCTTTTAAGAGCACTTGGAGGATCTGTACTATCTACTCGGGATATCTAAGAAATGGAACAAAGCCACAATACAGAGCCATTAGGAAAGGCCTTGGCAACTGTGATGTCTTTATAAGTACTTTCAAGTCATTGTTATGGTTTCTTTCATAATTTGCTAAGCAAACAAAATGCATTCAGTTTCTTTTCTAGCTTTCTTGGAAGGAAGCTACAGCTGGGTTGTTGTTGACACTGTCTCAGGATGGTCAGAGAAGCAGGTCATCAGTTGACAGCTTACCACAGGCAGCGACTAGGGATGCATCTCTAGTATTGCCCAGTACTTCATGCACATGAATGGAACCTAGGGCAGGATGTTAGTGAGGGTGCTCTAGAAGAACAGAAGCTGTAGAATGAATTGTATTAAAAGGGGAATTTATTTGATTAGCTTACAGTAGTCCCACAAGAGCAGTCTGCAGGCCTGAGAGTCAAGGAACCAGTAGCTGCTCAGTCACGTGGCTGGATGTCCCAGCAGTCCCAATCCAGCACTGAAGGCCTGGAGGATTCCTGGAGAGCTGCTGGGCTTCAGTCCACGCTGGAAGGCTGAGGAAACTGGGTTCCAGTGCCGAGGAAGGATAGCCAGCAGGATGGGTGCTGGGGCAAGTGAAGGCATCACCAGCAAGCGGCACCAGATTCTACTCCCAGAGCTTCCTTACATAAAGCCCCCTTCTGGGAGGCATGTCCACTCTGGGAGAAGAACCTCTTCCTTCAGTCACTCCTTCCTGGAAGCAACTTCAGAGACACACCCAAGAGGAATGTCTGTGGATTCTTAATCAGACCAAGTGGACACCAGAACTTAACCATTACAGAAAGCAAAAAGAATTTTAGGGGGAAGTGGCTGTTTTCCACAAACAAGACAGAAATCTTTCCATATATCACTACTTTATAGAGCAACAGCAATGAAGTAAGTAAAGCCAGGGTTGCATTGTCAGATCACACAAATGGAGGGCTGCCCTTTTCATGGCCAAAGTCATTTCTGCAAGGCAAAGAACAGAAGTGTCACCGTTTCCTTTGTAATGGCAACAATTAGCATCTTCATCATGTAATTCCTCCCCCTAGTTCAATATATGGCTCATTTTTCCCTCTTTGGACATCAGATGATGCAGGCAACAACTCATCCGAGGACCAGAGAGGAGACATTCTTTCCTCTGCCCACATCCTTCACGGATGCAAAGTGAGTCCATATCATAGAAACACCCTTAAACTTCCTGCAATGGTCAAGACCTAACTCAGGATCTTGTACAATAATTGAAGGACACTAGACCCACATTGACACCACCATCCACACCATGTCCAGCACAACAGTAAGGGATTATGAGTGGCTTTTCCTGAGCAGATGTGAGAAACCATCTCTTTACCCCAGACAGGGCAGGACAAACCAATGAAATGATTCCACCCAAGGCTAGCTTAGCAAATAAGTGGGTTTACTGGGGTCACCTACAGGAATATGAAAGACTCGAAGGCAGATGTGTGTGATGTCTCTTGAAAACTGTATCATGGAAGATCCCTACACATTTGTAGGCAGCTTGGCTGATCCTAAAGTTTCCTCTCTTCACCAATTATAACTGCTCAGATAACTTGGGGGAGGGGCCTTAGAAGTCTTCTAAATTTCATGAACTTCATCCTAAAGTTTAAGAGCCTTCTTCCTCCCTCCAGAAAGGCATGCTTCAATTCAGATGAAATAGCTACACAAGAGCACAGCAGAATCCCCCAGCCTATGCTCAGTCAAATCACTAGGCGCTATGAATCCCTTCTAAGGACTAGATTTGGCATGAATGATGTGATGGTTAGGTTTTGTTGTCAACTTGATCTTTTTAATTATCTTGAGTGGGTCTCTGAGGATGTTTATAGGAAGGCAGCCTCTCATGAGGGGAGAGGATATAAGGAAGCTCAGGAGAGCTAGATGTAAACATCCTTTCCTGTGTGGGCCATGCAGGAAGGAAATTGCAGAGACTCAGGAAGCCATTAAGTCTGGGGAAGGGTTTTAAGACCCCACCCTAAGGCTAGATATAGGGGAAGAAATTCTCTTCTGGCCCTCCTGCCTGTTTCCTGTTCTGTGTGTGTGATACAGGTGATGGCTTTTTCTCTCTGCTCGAACCTCTGAAAGAGGGCCAGCCTGTTTCACTGTTACAGAACTTCCCCTCAATCTGTAGTTTCAATAAATCCTTTCCTCCCCCAAATTGTGCCTGGTTTGGAGATTCATCCCAGCGGTGTGTGGCTGACTGCAACAAATGAGAAATAAGTACAGCACCTCAGGCATCCAGGGTACCCCAGCTCAGAGCAAAACTCTATCCAGCCATGTCCTTAAGAGTATAAAAAGTATGGTAGAAGAAATTTCACAAAGAAAACAGGCCCAGATGGTACTCTAAAACACAGTGTTTGTTGTACAAGCTTTACCAGGGAGACAGCATTACCCTGAGTCTCCTCCCTGTCTATGAACCTGAACCTGCTTGTATCAGCACAAACACCCCTGAACAAACAGCTTTCTAGTCTACATTTGCATTTCCTCCCCACTGACTGATTGCTAAGGTATTTTCTGTTTGTGCCCCCAAATCATAAACCACAGAAAGCTGTAACCCACCAATAGTGTAAAGAACTCAAGGTGATGTCTGACTGCCGGTTTATTTGTCTATAAAACCCCTCAGCTATCAGAGCTCAGCACTCAGGCCTTGGAAGTTATTCCCCTGAGTTCATGTCGACATGAATCAATGTTCTGATTTTCCATTCTATCTCTGGTGCTTGCTTCTGTGACTCAGTTTCCCGTAATAAAATGATTCTTTAGTGAAAGACTAAAAGTACTTTAACCATTCTCTTTCTCATAGTTCTCCTTCACTCCCCTCACAGCCTTCTGGAGATAATGTTGGAGGTGAGAATGCCCGATCAAAACTGACATTTGCAATACTGGGATCACAGATCACGTTGTTAGTCTCCTGAAATGGATGGATCATATCCCCCTAAAAAAAAAAGCATGTGACACAAACTTGTAAATACAATTTCAGAAGACTGATTGACACTTTTAGTCCAATTTAAACATTTTGTTATGAAAAATCAAGAAAAAGAAATCAAAGAGTGATTACTTACTAGGCTTGTTCTTTTTCCAACCTTAAAATGGGGAAGTTGCTACTGTATAAATTACCCCAAATGCAATGCCTTAAAACAACATAAATTGATGATCTTATTCTAGAAATCAGAAACCTACTATGGTTCAGTGGAGCAAACATGGGCTGGATCTAATGCTCAGTGGTTAAAAGTGTGTGTGTAATATGTGTGACAGGGTGTGTGTATGTGTGTGTGTGTGTGGTGTGTGGACATATGTGTGCAGGTGTGAGTGTCCCACTCATAGGAACATGTTTGAAGGCCAGGGGAGAATGTCAAGTGGCCACGTTTTTCTGACTCAAGGTGAGAATTTGTTTCCTTGCCTCTTCCAGCTTCAAGAAGCTTCTCGGATTCCTCCAATCACCATTCTTCCCGTTTCACTATCTCTCCTCCTCTGACTCTAACCCCTTATGGCCCTTTATAAATACATTTGGGATTAAACTGTGTGGTCCAAGATAGCATCCTTAATTGATCACACGTACAAAGTTCCCTTTGCCAGGTAAGTTAACACATTTATATGTGACAGGGAATAAGAAATGGACATTTTTGGGGCCATTATGCAGCCTAGAAGGTGTTTCAAGATTTTTTTCCTGTGCTTAATACTATTGAGAGAATAGACAGGGTTCAAAAAAATAGATGCTGGCCACCAACTGGAAGTGGATACTTGGTTGATATGACCTCCAAGATTCTCTACCTTCAGGAGAGTTGCTGGCTGTGAGCCCCGTGTGGGTTATAAAACGAAATTATACCATGGGGATTGAGAAGTGCAGTGGGATTCAAACCAGGAGAGGCTTACTTGGTCTTTGTGTCTTCAGTGAGCTGTGAAAACGGATAAGTGATAACCACATTATAACAACATAGGAAGTCACTGGAGAACTAAAGAGACGTAAACTTGAGTCTGTACTCATCAAAATCATGTACTCCGTCCTCCCCATTTTCCTAGCATGCAAAAAGATATTTTCCTTAGAATTCAAAGTTACCTAAAAACATCTCTTCATCTAGCCTCTTTTTAAACTTTCTCTCTCTCTCTGTGTGTGTGTGGTATATGCACATGTGCATTCAGGAATGAGTGTACCATTCATCAGAACATGTTTGGAGGCCAGGGGAGAATGCCCAGCCACCTCTGTCCATCACTCATCCATGTGTTTCCTTAATACAAAATCTCTCACTCATTCTAGATCGTGCTATTTTCATGAGGTCCAGCCATTCTCAGTCTCTGTCCTCCACAAGACAGGGGTGACAGATGTGCTTGCCCATGCCCAGCTATTTATGAAGGTGCTGGGGAAAGTAACTCCGGGTATATCAGCTCCCACCCCCAGGCCCTGATGCAAGCTCAAGAAGCACTCTCAACCCTCCGAAACATCTCTCCAGCCCTCATCTACCTTTTTAAGGCTAATATCCAAACTAGTCTCCAAACTACTAGCAAAACAAATGACTAGCTCACATAGTAGGACCGTAAAATTACCTGATAAAAATGTTTGCAGATTTCATATACCACTGAGAAGAGCTGTTCCTAACAGTAGTCATTCTGGCTGGGCTGTTTCACTATGAACTCAATATCTGAGGAAAAGGAAATTAACTCAGCCCTTGAGTTGTTGTTTTCTTTCTGATCTGCACCAGATGGGTGTGTCTGGACCCTGTGATCAAGACAGGATGTCATTATCCTGGTTTTTGTCTGTGACCTGTCAGAACGGACGGTGGGGTCTGAGCAGGAAGGCAGTGCATCTGCTCCTGAAATGCTCCATTGTGGCAACACAGAGACATGGAATAAGCTTCACACTGGAAGTGTTGTCAGCTCCCTGCCTCAGCCCTTCAGCGTGAAAACTGGGCAAAAAATAGATGGCCGGGCAAAAGCTGCCGTTCCTCTGATGCTCTCAGATCCAGTTCCCGGTTCTTGGCTTTGCCTTGCTGCTGGGTTTGAACCGAAGCTGGTGGGCAGCAAATATCACACATCTCCACAAAGAAAATCAACTGTAGGTTTTGCATCTTTCCAAAGCTTTCCACAGAGCACTGTTGATCTGATTTTTTTTTTTTTTTGCTTTAAATGGAAAACCCTCCAGGGGAGTTTTGTGTACTCTAAACAAGATCTCTGTAGGATCAGATAACAGGGTCTATGTGCATCTAATTCAAAAATAGAAAGAGAGAGGAGGCTGGCATTCTAATGCTGATGAGAAATTATTCAACAGAGACTTGCTTTTACAAAGGAACACGACATAAAAATGCCAGACTCTCAACTGCTATTTTCTTGTGATTTCTCCAAAGATTTGGAGATTACCTTAAAACAAAACTGATTCTCAAGAAGGCAGGACCAGACACAGAACTTAATATGTTCTTCCCACAAATACTCATCTATGCTTTCGCATTTTTAAAACTAAACATGCTCAAAAGGAACATTTGAGGTCAAGAAAATAATTTTATTTGGAAAAAATCAAGTAGAAACTTATTTGAAAAGGGATTTGCATATGGGAATATATGTGTGTGCAGGTGCAGGTGTGCAGGTGCACAGGTGTGAGTGGAGAGGCCAGAAGACAACCTCAGATGTTATCCTCAGGGATACCATCTACCTCTTTTTTACCTAGGCTCTCTTATTGCCCTGAAGCTCACCAATGAGGCCAGGCTAGCTTGAGGGGTTCTCTTGTCTCCTCCTCCCCAGCACTGGGATTATAGGTGTGTTCATGTTAATAAAGCCAGCACTTTTATCAAATGAGATATTTCCCAGCCTGAAAATGGATATTCTTAAAATGGAAAAAAATTTAAAATATTTAAGAAATAATGCATACAGGAAGGATGCTATTTTCAGTACTACAATGACTGAACAAGACTTTTGCATCATGAAACCCCATCTACACCAATAATATTTATTCTGTGTGAGCTTTCCTGCATTAATCAGAGATCTCAAGAGAATTATATCACTCATATATTTGTGGATATGATGCATATATGTGTGTACATATGTACTCATAGGCTCACTGTCCCATGATTTTGATCTTATTTTCATGCACCAATTAGAGCCTGCCTATGTCTATATAAACTTCTGCACTCACCTCCTCAGTGCACAGATATTTATGATAAGAAATTGATGCCTGAAATTGTAGAGACTGAGAAGTCCCAAGGTCTGCCGTCACCTGACTGGATACCCAGAGAGGCCTTTGGTGTAGTTCCAGTAATAACTGAAAAGTCCTGAAACGCTCAGTGTCCATGTGCTGGGAGCCAGTCTGAGTCTGGCAGTGGCTAAACCCAGGAAAAGCCAATGTTTCCATTCTAGTCTGAAGACAGGAAGACCCATGGATCAGCTTGAAAGTAATTAGACTGGAGGAGCTCCTGCTTACTCCCAAGAGGGTCAGTCACTATGTTCTTTGGTTGATTGGATAATACCTGCCCACATTGGGAAGGACAGCCTGCTTTAACCAACCTTTTAACACCTTCACGGACCAGGGTTTAATGTCTGATGAAGTAGACACATGAAATAAACCGTCACACATCTTGAAAACCTCTACTCACACACGCACTCACTTGTGAAGTCGTTGGTTGATCTACATCATGAGCAGCTAACACGTGATAAAGTCTGGGGAGTTAGGAAGACTGCATCCAAGGGGATTCTACTCCTAGTCTCCCGAGGTGTTCTGCATATCTGCTTATCCATAAAAAAACGGGTGCAAATTGTTTTTAAAATAGCAATGGCTCTAGAGTAGATTGCATATGTTGAAGTAAGATGGACCATTAGGGATGCCACGCCCCCTCCCCCTCAGGGGCACTGTGATTGGATAGAAGTGACCAAAGACAGGCTCTTTGCACCCCACCCCTTTGACAATTGAGTACTTCCCTCAGCAGGGTAAATGAAGCCAAGGAGAGGGGTCCTTCCCCAGGGATGGGGGGAGGCCTCACGGGGAGCCCTGGATGATGCCCAGCTCTGCTGGTTCATGCACCATCATTGTTTTATAAAGTTTGCTAAGTCTTAGAGGTTGCCATTGCAACAAGGGAACAGGAAGGCCTAGGTGGGATCTTTTGACGTTTGGAAGGTTCACTGGCTCTTCTGATTGGTTCCCATGAGTTTCGTCTTCTTTGCGTGCACCAAGCAGGGTCCACTTGTGTCTATATATATAAACTCCTGTACTTGGCTGTCAGTGCACAGGTCTGTTAGACTGAAAAGAGGAGTCAAGAGATATGGGTTCAGGCAAGGGCAACTTGTCCTCAGGCTGCTTCCTGAGGCTCCAGGAGCTGCTTGCATTGGACTCCTGGAGTTGTTCCAGAGACTAGCACCTCTGAGATACTGCTCCAGTGGGAGCTGCTCTTGACCTGGGTGATTCCAGTTCTTGCTTTGATGTCCCTTGACTGGTACCCGAAAGCCTATCCACATTCATGCCATCCTAGAAAGAATCTTCTGTGCCCTCTTGGTCAGCGATGTGCTGTCATCAAGGGTCATCTATAACCACCACTTTTGCACTCTTGGTTAGCAAACCCATTCACACCAAGTCCACTTTTCATTCAAGTTGTTAGTGTATTCTCATGTAAACGCGTCTTCATTTGACCACCTGTCATCGGTTCCATTCCATGGTTTAGGTAGAAACAAAGACCTGGAAGAATCCACTGTCTCCTCAAACAGTAAGCATCTCAGACATTTACTCAAAGAGTAAGAGCAGGGAGAGCAGGAATGAGCCTCCATTCCCCTCATCTCCCCTCCCAGATCAGTGTGATGGAAACTCTACCCCAAGCAGGTGCAGGCCAGAATACACGGTTCCTTCTTCCCCCAGCTCAGCCAACATTTATTCTCTTGCCTTCACCTCCTTGTTACAGAGACTAAAATCTGAGTGAGTGAAGCCAAGAGCTGAGAGCTCCATACTTCCATCCAGCCTGCACCCATGGGATCATGGGATGAAACTCTTGCTGGAATGTAGTGCTATTTGTTATACTGGTTCCCTGACTTCTCTTGTGTAAGGACAAGTGGTGTAAGGTGTGAACCTGTCCTCGGAGAGGCTAGCTGAGAGCATCTGAGGCTACTGCCCACCCCTTCAAAAGTGAGGTGCCATTCAGAGAGAAGTACATCAATTTCCCATTTCCAGCCTCAGGTCTGAATCTCAAAGATTTTGGCCAAGTGGAAAAAGCAGACTATGTTCTATTAGTGGTACAGCCACTGGTAGTGCCTATACTCCAGTAAATAACCACTCACTCATGCTTATGCAAGCAATTAAATTAACTCAGCGAGTCACAAAAAAAAAAAAAAGAAAGTAGGAAGGGGATTAGTTGGGAAAAAGAAGGGGTTCAGTGGGAGAGGATAAAAGAGGGCAATCGGGAAGAATGGAATCAAAACACATCTATGAACTTGTCAACAAAAAGGGACTTGGGAGAAATTGGCAGGTTCATTAGAGATAAAGGCCGAATTGTAATCCAGGTAGCTGGCTGGTGAGAAAGAGCCTTGTGGGAAGCCCTAGAAGTCTGCAGATACCTGTAGAGCTTAACAGCTGGATGTGGTTACAGAAGAGAGATGAATAGAGCCCTGCCCACTGCTAGAAACACTGTAAACTCAGAGCAACTACACCTGCTCAAACCTGCACCCCAGGAACAAAATCAGAGCTCTGACTTGGGGGACAAGCAGAATTCACTATGATGGAACCACAATCACCAGGCAGATAAACAAGAAGGAAAAAAAAACATGGGCAGGAGAGGGCACAAGTTGGTGTGATCTATCACTTAAAATGTCAACTTTCTCAACAAAAATATGCAAAGAAATTTTGGTGTATGAATCGTGTGCTAGGAAAACGAGCAGCCAATGAAAGCTGCCTTCCAGAGCAACAAGCTGTGGGATTTAACAGGCTTCAAAGCAGGCATGACAGAAGGAACAGGAGAAGGCACAATTATAATGCCACATGGAATACAGAATAGTAATAAAGATTTGGGAAATTATATTGAAAATGAGCCAATGGAAATGAGAGAGCTGAAAAGTATAGTACTGTGATGGAGAATTCACCAGAGGGGCTCCAAAGTCGACTTGAACTGTCAGAAGAAATAATCACCTAAGGTCAGACGAAAATAGGCTGATAGAAAGCATGCAAGTCAACAAACAAATGGGAAAATGAAGGGAAAAGAGCCTCCATAAAATGTGAGAAATGACAAAAAGCACCCACTTGTACAAAGCAGGGCTCAGAGCCATTGCTGAAGAAATGATGGCCTAAATCTCTTCCAAACATTTTAACAAGAATGATTTTTATATACTCAGAAAATTCAATGGACTCCAAGTAAGACATATGACAAAAGACTCACAGGTGTGCTCTAGTAAAAATGCTGAGGACCAAATACAGGGTGCGGTCTTTAAAGCAGACATGGAAAAAATGGCTGGACTCTTCCAAGGGAACCTGAGTAAGATTTCATCAGAAACAATGGAGTGAGGTAATGCATCCAAAATGTCCTCAGGGAATGATTGTCACTGGGGCAAACCTGTAATCTCTCTGCCCTGGGAGGAGCAAGAGGACCATGAGCTCAAAGTCAGCCTGGGCTATATAGTAAGACCCTGCCAGAGAAACAGAGAGAAGGAGGGAGAGAGAGACAGGGAGAGAGGCAGACAGGAAGAGGGAGAGAGGGGGAGATTCTATATTCAGGAAAGGCTTCATTCAAAATGAATGTGAAGTAAAGAAATTCTGAGATTTTAAAAAAAACTGGAATTTTCTTAAAAGAAAAAAGACATTAAAGGGAGTTATTGTTTGTTTAATACAAAGGGAAAACTATTAAAGAAATTGCTTCAGGCTGAAAGCAATTGACCCCAGATAAACTAAAACGATCACTAAAGACAATGATGTAATTACAAAAAAAGAAACCAAACAATATAAATGCAAAGCTCTCCTTTCTTGTCTCTACTGATATGAAAATAACTGTATAAAACAGTGTGGATGTAATGCATTGCTGGGCCTAAGACATAGAAATAAAACTCTCATGACAGCAAAGATGATGTGTTGGAGCAAAGCTACTCTGGACTAAAGAAATGACTCCAGGTGATAACTTGAATTCACATGAAGAAAAGAACCAGAAATTACAAATAAGAAGCATAATGTTGAAAACTTTGTAACTATAGAATCGATACTGATTTTCTTAAGTACTTTAAAAGATCATGCTATATAAAGCCATCATTACAATGCATTGGTGAGTTTACAGCACTTACCGTTGTAATGTATACAATAATAACCCCACAAAAGAGGGAGAGGAGATAGAGGCTTACCACCGTCGTGTTTCTAGTCCTTTGAAATGAAGTTATGAATGAACCTGAATCTTATTTTGAGGAGTTTGCACGTACATAGTAA
Organism: Zapus hudsonius; assembly: GCA_004024765.1. NCBI lineage: Eukaryota > Metazoa > Chordata > Mammalia > Rodentia > Dipodidae > Zapus > Zapus hudsonius. The sequence continues at coordinate 43,814 of PVHP010011787.1, forward strand.
GCTCTGGAAAAACCAGAAGGAAAGAATTGATAAAGTAGAATGAAAAAACGATTAGTAGAATTAAAATGTCACACTAGAAAATATTTACTTAGCACAAAAGGTACTGATAAAAGAGGATTACAGAAGCAAAGAAATGATATAGGAACTATAAAAAATAAAACATAAAAGGGCAGGTGAGATCATTAATTTCATTTGAATGTACAAAACAGAAAGCATGATGTAAAATCAGAAACATAAATAAATTACAACTGAAGGGCATAATATATATTCCACGAAGATAGTAATCAAAAGGGACCAGGGCTGGTAGACTAATACCACATAAAATAGATTTTAAATAAAAGAAAAACTAGTACAAAAGATAACTAAAAACGTTATATGTAAAGGGCCAGTCCATTAACAGGATGTGTGAACACATATGTCAACCCCAGTGCCCACCGGCTTAAAAAAGCAAACATGAAGTGAAATGGAGAAACACACAATTATGCTACAATAAGAGAAATCTCGGTACTGTACTTTCTAGGGTGAGTGGAACAACTCTACACAGACCAATCGGGAAGCAGAAGGCTCGATCAACACTCTATAAGGAGTAGACCAGTGTGTAATGTACATGTAGCATACATACACAACTTTCCATAACTAAACAGCACAACACAGGT